>JAJJMA010088455.1:20241-52086 GCA_023529015.1 Papaver nudicaule
AGCCAATGAATCTTTAAACCACCTATATGAACCCTAATCAAATAATCAAGGTGCAAATGCAAGGTAGAAGACACAAGATATTTTTAATGTGTTTTTGCGCAGTGAATGCAATCCACATAACTAATTTATTATGTTATTTGTGTTAAGTTACATAAATCTCCATTAAAGTAGAGCTCTAACTCTAGATCTAGTTTTTGGGGAAGAAAAGGAGTAGAGGAGAAGAAGGTAGAGAGAGAAAGTCCCAGAGAAGAAGATCCTTCTCTCCTAGGTGATATTTCCTTTATATAGAGGAAATTTACATGATAATTACACAAATGCCATTATCTTAGCTACCAAGTAAAGAAGGTCTTCGGTGCGCCTCGTCTTCAAGTGACTTCGGCTCTCGTATGTCGGTTTATCTCTTCGGCATACTTATTCCTCGGGCTTGATCTTCACTTCGTGGAGGCTTTGGTCTTGACTAGGTAACTACTTCGGAGGGATTGGTGGATCAAGGCGACATCTTCGGGTGGTGGTTCATGGTTCGTAGTCTTAGTCTTCGACTTTCTTCGCGTTTATAAGGTGATGTCTTGCTCTTCTTCTAGGATGATGACACGTGTATCGCCCGAATTATGCCCCCACAGTTTGCTCCTTTGCTAATGGATGTTTCGAAGATTAATCCGTTAGCAAATTCTTCTTGTCATAATTGATTGGTATGAGACACGTGGACTTGCAAGAATCCTGGAGTGTGCTAACTTGTGTTGTCCTTCCGTTTAGCTTCGGTACTTTGACTTGCTTCAACAACTTCGAACTTGTAACATACGTCTTTGTTGAGTTGTCGAGGAAGCATGCTTGATTGAGTTGATTGCTATTCTTTTCTCGAAGGAGATAGATGCCATGGAGTTACTTTGGTGCTTGCATAACTGGGCTTCGTCGATGATGAATGGTTACTTCATGAATCCTTTGAATTTTGAGATGACCTTCGTTGGTGTACTTCGATGTAGACAGATGATTGCTTCATATTGTGACTAGCTCGAAGGGTGGTAACCGAGATGTTGTCGAGGTGTTTCTTTTGTTGTGATATTTTCTTCCTTTGGACTATCTTTCGAGCGAGATGAGTTTTTGGCTTTTCACTGATGTCGAAGGAACTGAGTGGAAGAGTACAAAATGTTTTTCGAGTATGCATACTTGCTCCTACTCTTGCGTGAAGTTCCTAGACGGCTTCTTGGGCTGTTTGGCGTCGTTGTCGTTGCTTGGTTGTTGTTGAGGAAATGAGTTTTGAGAAATTTTCCACTCGAGATTCCCTTGTATAGTTGCCCCCCTTTTGCTTTCGAAAGTGAAGGAATTGAACTTTTGGGAAGCAAAAGGATTTTTTATTTTCGAAGTGTACCATCGACAAATCGAATTTGTTGTGTGAGGAGGTTGTCATCCAATGGCTTTGTCCCTGCATTTTTGTTTTGCTCCAGTTATTGCTTCAGTGTGTTGACTTTGCGGCTCTCCTTTGTGAAACGAAGGATGCCATGCTCCTTGGTGAATGAAGATTGCCATCACTTTGCCTTGCTCCTTGTATCGTTGGCGTTGTGGTCTACGAGTGGGTCTTTAGCGAAGTTCTTGTATGTATAGTCTTCTTCGAGCGTCTTGAAAGCGAAGCCAATTTTGAAACCCATTTCACTAGATCTTATCGAAGAAACCTTAGTGCATGCTCCTGCTTGATGCTTTAATCAATACTTCAAAGTAATATTTTTGTGATTTATTTGTGCCCCTGTCTTGCGTCTTTTTGTATTTCAATTCATTTGCACTTCGAGCCATCCTGCAGAATATTTCGATTCATCCTGTAATGAAGTTAAGAGTATTGTCAATTCATTGTTTGATAAAGTATATTTTTGAATCATTCTTCAATGAAGTTTTTTCTTTTTCATGATCGAGTCATGCTTTTCTTCGATGTATTGCTTGCCTGGTAACTCGTGGTCAGGCACGAAGTTTACCTTGCAAATTTTAGGCTCCTAAGGTTACTTAGAGTGCAACTTCGGGGCTTACTTCGATGTGGGAGGCAGTAACCAAGCTAGTGGGGGCGTATGGATCACCCTTCCCAAAGGCTTTGAGCTACTCGCGCTGGTTTCAAGCAAAACACTGGCTATCGAGACCATAGGTACCCGTTTTTCCTCAGTACGTTAGGTGGGCATCGAAGATACTTAGTATCCTCCGAGAGAACATGGTGGTGTTCTGATAACCCATTTATCCCAAGTAGAGTAGGAAACTTATGGTGGGTAGCTGCTATGTGTCTCGATAATAAAGTAGCACAATGGGGGAGTGCCGGTCAAAGCTGGAGCTTAGACATGGTACTGTTCTCCTATCGCGGCCTGGAGTTCAACTTCTTCTTTTCTTGCTAGCCCCTCCTCAAGGCTGTGCTTGATTTTTGGAGGAGGTCCCTCGGCTGCGTAACTCGCTTGCCATTCCCGTGAATGTAAAAGCTAATTAGCTGCCTCGGGGTTCCATCCACCTCTAAAGGTAGATGTTAATCCCATTTATCGTCCCCTCGACGCCTCAAAAGAGAGGTCGTATGGTAGTGGGTTCAAATGCGTCTCGGCTTATATAGATTTGATGTAAAGTACCCACCGCTAACGGGGTATCTTGTGGGTAGAGGACTGTGCCATATAGATCGTAGGGCCCTTACGACTATATGTCATCAGCTCTGTGCCTGCTATTCGATGACTTTTTATTTTTTGGCGTTTTTTTCCTTGGCGTTAAAGCCTTTTTGTTTTTGGCGTTTTCTGCCTTGGCGTTAAAGCCTTTTTGTTTTTGCGACGAGGCACTAGGGGAGATATGGCGTCATGGCCTGTTCTCTTTTATGGCGTTAGAGCCTTAAGAGATGTGCCTAAGCAAATAGGACTTTGTTGTGGTCGGAGCTTGCTTATCTGAGGTTGATGTAATTGCTGCTTCGAGCTATCGATGCATGTTGACTGTCCCGAGAACGCTGAATATTTGCCAACATTTGTTTTGCTGAAGAGACGATAATTGTTAATAAAATACTTTCTTTTGGGTTTGCTTCCTTCAGCGAGTTGCATTATTGTGCTTTGAGGCTACTGATCCATCGAAGTTGAGTTCGTTTCCCAATCAAATTAGTCTTGCCATTCTTTGCCACCGGAATTGCTACGGAGACGCTACTTCCACGAGATGGACTGGTTATCATGATCGAAGGTGGGTTGGCGAAGTTGTTTGGTTATCAGCTGAACTGGCACTCCGAAGTTACTGATGTTGAGTCGTCGAAGTTTCCTCGAGTGTTTGCTTCGGGGCTTGAAGAGGTAACTGATGTTGAGGCACCGAAGTTTCTTTGCTGTTGTTATACTGCTGCTTGATGACGATGGCTCCGAGATTATGTACTTAGCTAGTTGTCTCCGAGATAAGCATCGGAGTTGAGTATCGAAGGTGAGTAAACGTAGTCATCGAAGTTGCATCCGAGATGGCTTCCGAGATGAGATTGAGATGGCCACAAAGTTGATATCTTCGATGGGTTTCTTCGAGGATGATGCTGTCGAAGTGAGGCATCGAAGTAGAGTTTGGTCCGAGATAAATGATGTTTTAAAGCATCGAAGTTTCTTCGTTGTACACAGTTTTTGCTTCTGAGATGGTAGTGGCTGATTAGTGCTCCGAAGTAGGATTGTTGGTGTCTTCGGATCAAAGTGGAATTTGTTTATGGTGGCTGCAAGCTGTAGTAGCTCCGAGAACAAGGTTGGTTGATGCTCCGAGAAGAAAGTTGCTCGATGGTTGAACTTGTTTGTTCCCTCATGCAGTAATGCTAATTCAGTGGTGCTTCCTTGATACATATTGACCGTCGAGAGGTAAACTGTATGGGTTATATAAACTAGGTCATCGATGTTGAGTGTATATAACCATCGAAGGTGAGGATCATAATGGCTAAAGCTGCTTTGTGGAGGATAAGCTGTGTAGCCATCGAGGAGTGGATGGACTTGATCGAAAGTGTAGCCGAAGCCATCAAGACTTGAGTTGTTGATGCTGGCGAGTTTCCCATGTTTTTTGAAGTTTTTCTTGCTACCATAACTGAATTCTGATCAACTAGATTGTCTTATTTAGGCGTCACGGCCTGTTCGTTTTCATGGCGTCAAAGCCTTAGGAGATGTGCCTAATCATGTAGGACTTTGCCACATCGAGGAGGATCTGGAGGTCGTACCGAGCTGTTTGTGATGAGCATAATTTGTTTATAACATGATAGTGTGCAAAACCGAAGATTGCATAAAGCTAAGGAGATTTCGAATGTGACATAATGCGACAAGTATACTTTGTACGTAATGTGATATGTTATATCGAGAGGAGACTTTAATAAATCTAAGGCATAAAAATGCTAATTGGTGACTCAAAAATTCTTAACTTTATTATCGTTGCATATTGCTCGATGTTGTATAAACATACTCGGTACCCCCACTCCTTCGAGGTAGAAAGAGATGGTTCGATCTTAAACATATTTATTCGATGCCCCCTCCCTTCAAGGTGTAAAGAGATGGTTCGATCATATTTACTTGGAACGCCCAAAACTTTATTATTGCTCTATTTCCCTTAATTTGAAACTAAGTCTTTTTCGATATTCACGCCCCTCGAGGTGGGAGGAAGTGATTCGATCGATTATATAAAGAAACTAATATAAGTAGAACTCTTAATTTAGGATATAATCTTAGTTTGAAACTTTCGATGAGTAGAACTTCGATATTGATGCCCCTCGAGGTGGGAGGAGGCGAATCAATCGAATTTTAAAAGAATCTAGCATGTTACGAGGAAGAAATCTATGAGTGCATACGTTATTTTCTAAGTGACTTGTATATAATGGCGTCATGGCCTATCGTACGACTTGCTTGAACGTTATTCTAAGCATGTGAGGTACATGATCATTCAAAAACTTTTTAAAGTAGCAAGAGTAGTGTCTAGAAATTCTCCCCAAAGAAGGTTGTTGAAGCTACTAATGCGAGTTTGTGTCCGAAGTGGTTCTTTGTGGTCACGTCCGAATTGATTATTTGTGGAGTAAACTTCCTCTTTGTTGCTGCTTCGCTAGGAGTCCATATCCATCGAGTCGTTATTTTTCCTTTTTCAACTGTCTTTGTATGGTTCTAGAGGGCTCTTTTGCTCCTTGCTTGATTGTTTGTTCATTCCCATGCATTGTACAATCTTTCTTTAATTCCTTCCTTTTTTCGAAGTATTTTCCCATAATTATCCATACCTGTGACTTAATGGTAAAGTGAGTGAGAGTCAATCAAAACTTTTTAAGGTAAATAAATCACCATGATAATTGTTTCCGTATCGAATAATTTATTTAATTATTGAAGCATGACTATAAGAGAAAATAGTGATACATAGATGTCTTAATTAACTATCATGCTTTGATACGGTAAGTGCCACCGATGAAAATGAATTTTCTATGACTAATTCGTATCATGACTATGTTTGAATTTCATTAGGCTACTTGCTCGACAAAGAAATGGGTTACTCAGTATAGAGACTACCATTCCCTCGATTATCGAAATGTTTTGTCAGACGACATTTTTCTTTCCCACTAGTGTTATAAATGTTTCTGACTATACTGTCTATTATCCTATATGAAGAATGATGGTAAAAAGATAATTCCTAATACGTACTCCTATAACGTAATAAATTTTTTTTTTTTTATTTTTGAAAACGAGACCGAAAAGCCTGCTGAATATCACTAATTCTTTCTACTAGGAGTCCATACGTAAGCGACGGCCTACTTCATTGTTTGCATGGTGAGAAGGAATGGTTCCTAGTAACCTAAAACATGCTGCTATGATGAAATAAACCGAGAAGAGTTTAAAAATTTCTCCCTTTCTGATCTGTATTGAAGGTTCTGTATCTTTTGTTTTCGAGGATGCCGAAGATGGGTATCGAAGTGACTGTATCGAAGTGACTGATGCCGAGAATGCCGAAGTTATTGATCGAATTTATTGATCGAAGCTGGTGGCCGAAGGTGGGTAGACGCAGTCATCGAAGATAGTTGGGTTGTGTATGCATCGAGATAGGCCGATCCGAAGGGGATGCTTCGAGGTAGCTGAACTTCAAAGTTATTAACCACTGTATTATCGGGAAGAGAAATGGGTGCCATCAAGATTGATCGTGATGATGTGCCTTGATCGAGCTAGCTGCTGTATCATTTCCTAAAGGATTGCTTCGAAGTTTGTTTCGAGAGTCGGGGTGATTGATTGATCGAGTTTTTATTGCCTTTCAAATGTTTGACCAGCAAAACAAAAAACATAAATCATGAAAATCGTTAATAGGAAACATAAATCATGAAAATCATTAACGTATTGCTCATGAAGATAACTCATGAAGAGTGAAGTTTTTCCGTATATGCCCATGAAGGTTTCTGTTTGTTGTGCTTAGCTTTTCCTGCCTATTTTTAATGTTGTTTCTTCACAGCAAGGTGCCCCCCTTTTCCATCGGTGTGCTGAGATGATTTCTTAATCAATCCGAGGCGGAGCTGACTGTTTTCCATCGAGCTAATACCTTCCTCGAGCTGCTGCTTCAAGCTATTCTTATCAAGTAAGGCGAGAAAATTTTCCTTGGTTGATGCTACTGTGTTGGTTATACGAGCTCCCCATGTCCTTTCGCCATGTCTTCTAGATTCAGGGACGATAAGTCTAAAATCTTCGCTTCCACTTAATGTTTTTGCAGCCATGTCCCCTGGATGTATTCTACCTACCAGACTGACTCAGGCGTTTTTACGAACAGGTTGCGTGCACTTTCTATTTAAACAGTTGTAAGTTCAATATGCTTTCTTCCAATGATCTCATAGCTCCGTCCCTGTATTACAATTATTCACACAACAACTTATTGTCCCATACTCATCCAGGGGATCGAAACCATATCAAAAAACCATCAAATACAACCACAAAACCATGGCAGCAGGCATTGTCTTTGCCCTGTGTTTGATTACTCGAACTGTATCGAGCTGTCGTCTCCAGAGTTTGCCTTTGAAGTTAAGTAGGTGATTGAAGTTGTTTTATGGAAGTTTGCATCTCCCCTGCTATCTTGCTTCCGAGGTTGCTCCCGAGACTGGTATCTCCTATAATGGCATCTCCGAGAAGTTTGTATCCGAGAAGATTGCTTCCGAGAGTTGGGCCGAGAAGATTGTGTCCGAGAAGGGTCTTCGGACTGATTGCTGGTATTCGAGGTTACTGTTTGCTATCAAGTTGTGCTGTCGATGTTTGAATATCCGTTTATGGACATCGAGGTTGGTGGTCTTCGGGCTAAATGGACATCGAGGTTGGCAGCTGAAGTTCGACTTTTAGCCATCGAAGCTTCGAAGCTGAGTTGATGATGTTATGCCATCGAAGCCAACCTTCGAGGTTGAGTAGGAATGTTCATCAAAGTTGGATTAGTCATCGGGATTGCCTTCGGAGTTGGATTAGTCATTGAGTTTAGTCAGTCACCGAAGCTGCCATCGAGTATGCTGGTTAATCGAGGCTGAGTTCCTAGTGCTGGTGGGTTTCCCATTATTCTTCGATGAATAATCTAAATTTGTTGATTCACTGTTGGTATTGTACTTCAAAGGGGCTTACGAGACTAGAAATTGATCGACTACTCCCCAATCCGCTTCTTCGAGATGATTGCTCTCATCGAGACTCATAGGTTTTGAAATTCAGGACGGTGATTACTTCCATGATGCTTGCTTTTACTTGTGTTTCTCCATTACACTGTTTGATGTGATTTCTCTAGGTAATATGTGTTCCTTGATTTCCCTTCAGCTGTTTCTCCTCCTCGTGTAATCTTGCTTACTAACGAGCTGGAAAAAAACCAAATTCTGTATTGGTGATAGGTTCGTATCTGTTTTGCCATGATTGAATGAGTTTCCTTCCTTTGCTGATAACGGACTCGAGATAATTTTCCATCTTTCATCACTGCAAACAACAAGCTCACCTGGTGAGTTATCAAGAGAAAAAAATTATATGATTTTTCACAGGACTCAACTTGAAAATCGCTATCAAAGTCTGATTGGTTTGTTTATAAAGGAGATCCCTAAATCAGGCCAAAATCTGAAATTCTTAAATGGGTTTGAAGAGCGTGATCTACTGATTCCGAATCTATTAATAACATTTCTATTCAATCAGGATTTTCAAGAAAACGTAGTGATTAGCCATGAGTCTTTTATGGAAAAATTTCGCAAAATTTTGAAAACTTGCCGATCTAAAACAATAGAGTAAAGAAGATAGATATAAGATTTGTAGTTTTTTGGCTGATTTTTTTTTTTCATGTAGATTTGTATGTGGCTTCATTTTTGTTGAAGATTTTTGGAAATGTTGCTGCCTCCTTTTTTTGACCAGATTTTCCATTGGATTTGATGTCTGAAACTTGCTGGTTTTCGACGCAAATACCCTCAAAACATTTATATCAACTGGATCTACAACTGAACTCGTCGGAGATGCTGTTTTTCGACGCAAATACCCTCAAAACATTTATATCAACTGGATCTACAACTGAACTCATCGGAGATGCTGTTATACTCGTCGGATCTGCCACCGGAATTAATAGATCTTTGTTTCTGTACCTCCAAAGCACAGGCAAACCCTAAGTTGTTTTAATCATCCCTGTTTCTAGCGCCAAACTGTGCGAGTGTAAAATCTGCTGATAGACTTTAAACCCTACAGCCAATGAATCTTTAAACCACCTATATGAACCCTAATCAAATAATCAAGGTGCAAATGCAAGGTAGAAGACACAAGATGTTTTTAATGTGTTTTTGCGCAGTGAATGCAACCCACATAACAAATTTATTATGTTCTTTGTGTTAAGTTACATAAATCTCCATTAAAGTAGAGCTCTAAATCTAGATCTAGTTTTTGGGGAAGAAAAGGAGTAGAGGAGAAGAAGGTAGAGAGAGAGTCCCAGAGAAGAAGATCCTTCTCTCCTAGGTGATATTTCCTTTATATAGAGGAAATTTACATGATAATTACACAAATGCCATTATCTTAGCTACCAAGTAAAGAAGGTCTTCGGTGTGCCTCGTCTTCAAGTGACTTCGGCTCTCGTATGTCGGTTTATCTCTTCGGCATACTTATTCCTCGGGCTTGATCTTCACTTCGTGGAGGCTTTGGTCTTGACTAGGTAACTACTTCGGAGGGATTGGTGGATCGAGGCGACATCTTCGGGTGGTGGTTCATGGTTCGTAGTCTTAGTCTTCGACTTTCTTCGCGTTTATAAGGTGATGCCTTGCTCTTCTTCTAGGATGATGACACGTGGATCGCCCGAATTATGCCCCCACAACCTTAGTGCAGAAGAGAAGGGCCGTAGAATAAACAAGGATTATAATGGTTTACCTGGATACAAGTTCCGACTATCTAGAGAAGAAAGATAGTTAAACTTGGATTTACAATCCCCAAGTAAAGTCTTTTGTAATTCTCACCTTGTTCGTGAAGAGTAGCAATAACAGGGAAGAACCTTATGTAGCACACGCACCAGCACCAGCAGGGATGGATTGTTAAGCTACATGTGTCCTTATTTATAGTGAATGGCTGCTTACAAATAAATCAAAGATATCTTGTGCAACAAGTTAGCTAGTGACCGTGTAAACACGTCCGTTACTTAACTTGCACAAAATGTATCTAGTCTTCTTTCACATGTAGAAACATTGTGAAAGGATAAGCCTCATCCCTTGACTAGGAGATATTCTACAACATAACAATCTTAGTTCAAGAGGGACTCTTAAACAAGATTATTGTAGCCAAACCCTAATCAGAACGGACCACAACTCAGGTGTGAAAGTGGGTCGTTGTACATAAGAGATGGACCTCGGAAAAACGATTGGAAAACCCTAATCGTAATTTTCCGGGGACGGTTCGCGAACTGCCACACTTAAAAAGTGTTCCAGAAAGTTCAAAAAGATTCCAGAAGCTTTCTTTTCCTCTTTCCCGAATTCAGCTTTTAGCGACACTTTTCAGTTTCTATAAATTACTCATAACTTCTTCGTTATACCATGTAATTAAGTGATTCTTGAAGCGTTGAATTCCTATTTCCATACAATAAAACATGAGGTCCTACTGAAAGGTCTAAGGTTGCGCTCACTATAATCATATGAACCAAATAGTGAGTTCATTACTTCGATAGATAAAGATAATAATAACAAGAGTTCAAGGAAAATTCAATCTTTATTAAACTTTGTTGATGAAGTCCTCGATGATGTCTTCGTGTGTTCTTCAACCTTCATCTTCAAAGGATGGAGATTGACTTTAAACTCTACTACCTTTATCCTAGTCTGAAGTAAACCTTTAGTAGGCTAAATCAAGAATTGTGTTCTGACGCCTAAAACTGAAAACTAGCTTGACATACCAACGCTAGTGGGTTTGATTGGACAATGCCCTAACATCTATTTATAGCTCTCAATAAGATAGGTTGCTTTGAGATAAAACAACATATTACTTGTTCTACAATTAAGCTAGTGCCCGTGTAAAACATGCTCGTTACTTAGCTTCCACATAAACAAACCCTAGGTTAATCTCATTTGAAATATTTTACAATTTATCTGCTAAATGGTTTGTTAGCTCTTAACCACTTCAAGATAGAGATCCAATGAAAATGAGAACACCATAATCTTATTAACCCATTGGGACTCATTCGATGGACCACATAAGATATTCTTGTGATAAGGATCGAGTCCAACTAAGATATAAGGAGTTATCTGTTAAACCCACGTAATTATCCCAAAGATAACCAACCACCAGACGGTTGCCAAACCGACTAGACTTGGAATCCAGGCCTAAAACATCGTTGCCCATTGTTCACGTACATGTACGTGAAAAAAACCACGTTTTTGGAACTCGGGAGGAAAATCCGGAGCTCTTGTACGTGAACCAGTTCGCAAACCTGCCTGCCTCCAAATTAGGGTTTAACTGGATCCGCTGGAAAGTACTTGGGCTGGGCCACTTAGACGTGTATACGTCCTCAGCTTTAGTCCATGACTCTTCTCTTAGAGTTACTTCTTAGATTCATCCATTCTCCTACATGTGACTTGCAAGGAAATCATTGCAATTGAAGTGTGTTGAATCTATCTCATGTATCTTGTAAACTTTGTACAACGGGAAAGTATACCAACATAACTCATGGTTATGTAGACAAGACAACAATCTCAATTGCTATAGTGTCTCTACTAAAGTAGCCGACTATTTTGAAAGATAGAATAAGTAGAATAGAAGAAATTCCATATAATGTCACAACTCCTATTAACCTTTTGTCGATGAAGAATATATGATGTCTTCTTGGTCTCTGTCTTCGTCTTCAAGGTCTCTACTACTTTTTCTATATCACAGTTCCGAAATCCAAACTCTAGTAGGCTAAATCAAGAATTGTGTTTTGAAATCTAAACTTGACAACTAGAATGACATACCAACACTAGTAGGTTTGACTGAGCAATGCTCTAACAATCTCCCCCTTTGTCAATTTTAGTGACAAACCAATCTTACATATGGATTCAAAAAAAATAAATAATAATAAATAAAGTTGTATTCTAGATGTGTCTTGATTTCTCAAATTATTCAACGTCTCCTTTGAGTCTTGATGTGTTCTTTCTAACTCTGTTCAAAATCCATAGACAACACCTACATCATATCCAACTCAAACAAGTCCGAGTTTACATGGGTAATCTCAATTAACCCACATGTTTTTTGTGCAAAGAGTAGTGATCATAACAACTTTAAAATTCGTGTATCAAAACTTTAAAATGATTCTTCCCATGCTGAATTGAAGCTCCCCCATAATCTTTATATCTCTTTTTGCCAGATTTGATGTTGACGCCCAATATTTACTCCCCCTTACTTGATACTTTGAAAAAGTACATAAGTAAGCAATACGGTGTTCTCCCTCTATGGTTGTTGTTAGGTGCTTAAAACACCTATTCAAGAGTACCTTATTCATACAATTATGTCTAGCTAATGCCTCATAAATTCTTTATATAACGTTGTTTTCTATTTTGGAGGTACTTCAAAGTAATTTAATACATAATGAAGCAAATAACAGCTCAAAGCTTTGCTTAGAAACATCGAGAAGAAAAGAATCACTAGAGGCGGCCTTATACAGTGCCTAGGGCACCTCACTACATCTACTCAAGGATACCACGGATCAACCACTAAAATACTTGAGCAGACGCAAGATTCTACTACAGGCACCCTCTTCATTTCATAGCTTCGCGATCAGAAGAAGAAAATCTGAATTTTTTTTTGATACAAGAAGAAAATCTGAATTTCAGTTCAGTTTTTCACTCACCAAAAACTACTGCCAGACCTTTCTTATGACCAGTTCTTACTGCACCATCTAGCCATGGGCTCAGTGGATGTCAGCCAAGATTCGAGCGGGTCCAAGGGTTTGTTTCTTCAGACTAAGAAAAGAGTCCAGAAGAGAAACACGAAAGAAAGACTGTGTTGTGGTGATTAGTTCACTGCCAAGCACCGTCAGAGCCATGGCTCTGATGAGTATTACCAAGGGTCAGTGGAGAGGATTTTCGAAGACCAAGGAATAAGGGACAATGGGTTCGAGTCTGGTAGGAGTTTAGGGTCCAGTTTGGCCGAGAAAAGACAACATAGAAATGACTTTGGGTATAGACCAGGTTTTGCACCAGAGTTATTGTGCCGTTAGTTGCCAAGGTTCGATAATGGGTTTGCCAAGTTAAGAAGAGAGTCTGGAAGGCAGAGAAACACGGGATTCAGATGGAAACTATGCTGTTGCTGCCATTGTCGTAGGAATTGGATGAAATTGGATTGAGTTTTACTGTGACTATAAATGTGAATGTATGAATATGAAATGCTTTACAGGGAAGGATATTTCTGAGGCTAGAAGAAACAAAGAAGGCTCAGTTTGTATCAACAGCAGAACACGCAGCCGAGGTGTTTGAGGAAATGCCTGAATGACCAGTTCTTGCATCTACCTAAACTGAGTTGTTGCCACCAGTTAGCCATTGTCTGCGGGTTGTAATCCAAGGGTTTTGGTGGGTCTTTGGAAGGTTTAGAACTGGAAAAACGGAGCTGAGAATGTAAGAAGAGTTTGGGTTCAGTTTGCCAAGAATGAAGGGAGAAACAATGATGATGTTGTGAAGTTGTTGTCGCTGTTGCGTTGTGGATGTTTGAGAAGGTTTAGGGTATGAAATTGAAGACAAGAATGACACGGCATGCCTGGTTGAGTCTAGCAACAAGACGAAGGCATTTTATGTGAGTTTTGAGTGAGTCTCTGAGCATGGTTCTGACAGGCAAATGGGGATTTGCTGTGGTGCTGCCGTGACCTTGTGGTCTGCTAGGGAGCTATTTGCCTTGGTTAGGTATTGAATAAGGTAGGTGTTTGAGAGGGTTTCAAGTTCAGAATCACACGGACATCACGTTAGTTCTGGCTGGAGATACAGTTGAGAGTTTAAGTTGTTGCTGATGATTAGTTACGACCACAAGGGGAGTAGCCATGGGTCACTGCTCATATGCCAAGGATGGTTCTTCAGGAGTTGGAATTCAGTTTATTTGGAAAGAGTTTTAATCCCAAGAAAACTGCTAAAGAAGAGGATAATGCAGTGATTTTCTGCCGGAGATTATTTGTGATGAATGGTGGATGTTACAGAGTTATATTTGGGCAGTATTTTTGTAAAGTAGGGATGGACACTAAGTTTATGTCGTTGATTTCATTGGTGGATGGCACAGATTGATAGTTATTTTGGGAAGCTGAGTAGCTTAGGGAATTGGATTTTGCGTGGGATTGAAAACGTCAGGAGTTTAAGAGATATAAAGGAGGCGCAGTTGAGAAGAGGAAATCATCTTTTACCACCAGTTCTAGGGCAGCAGTTTGGAGGGCAGCAGCAAGGTCTTTCTGGAGCTAAAGTCTGGACGCGCAGGAAGCATAAGGAGGCAGAAATTTCTCGTACAAACTTCAGCAACAACTCTGGTTTGCTGCAGCGGTTTGTTTATCGTATCTCTTTGACAACTTATTTTCACTCAGAGATTTTGTTTTTCTTTAAGAACATGAGTAGCTAGTTTTCTTTATTGATTGAGCAGGATTTCAAAGCTCCCAGACATGAGATTTTAATCAATTCCGCAAGTTAAGTCTTTCAATATTCTTGTTTGTTGATTGTCTTTTACTATTCTTATAACCATGAGATGTATGCTAGTTGTTCAAGTGGCCAATTGAATATCTTGTATGCAACTCTAATGCTAGTTTAGAGAATTCTAATCCGTAATTGTTAGAATAATCTTAACATAAGTAGTAAAATACTATTTGTTGCAATGGGATGTTGTGGACAATATTGTGTAGAAGATAACCCTAGGTTAATGTGCCGAACTTGTGAGCATGTGGCTAGGAGCAACCTGATTCATAGATATTAATGCAATTGATTGCCTTACACCTAGAGAACTTGTTTTAGGTGAGCCAATTGATTAGAATCCATTAGCGAACTTGCGTATATTTGGTGAATTAAGGAATTCGGAGGTTAGTTGAACTTGTAACTATCCTACGGTTGTTACAAGCGAAATTATTCAAGATTTTACTTGTATGATTACTATTATTCATGATTGGTTGTGGAGAATGAATCTTTGATCAATACTTTCATCATATTTGATTACATCTTTTATTACAATTTTCTGAATTTTTATTCGGACAACAACAATCCCAATCCTCATAACAACTTGAACTCACACCTCCCTGTGGATTCGAACTCGACTTATCTCACTACATCTTAATTGCATTGTGTAATAGTTGAGAAATATTATTGATAGGTTTGACACACCATAAAGAACCACAAGAACAAGAAACCATATGTATTCTCCCCTATTTGTCATAACAATATGACAAACCAGTTGAGACTCGGGTTTCAAGCATATATAGATAGTCAAGACAAGGACATTCTTACAAACCGAGTCTAAGCTGACATAACTAAGAAATCAAAACGAAGATCTCGAAGTTGATTCATCTTTGGAGAAATATAGATACAACTTTCTCCTAAATTCTACATCCACTTTCCCCACAAAGATGTAATTAAGCGCAAGTTCATTTAAGAACTCTCCCCCATGTGATGTTATTCGGTAAAGAAAAACTATATATGCCTTTACAAGTAAATATATAAACAAAGCATAATTAGACAAACAAACTACAAGTACTATGTATCCAATTTCTTTGTTGATTTTCTCTTTTGTTAGCCAGTTTCATAAAAGAGTATATGATTTCTTAATTCATAAAACCAAAAACTCATATAATCAAAAGTTTCTTAATCGTGAGAAAAAGCATAACTTTTGTGGCTAGACATGACTTTGAATCATCACAAAAGCAACGAATAAAGTCATGTATGCAATACATAAGATTGAGCGTAAAAAATCAAGTATTGCAAGTATCATCAATAATCAAATCTAAAAGAGCATTGTATTAATGAATACTACTAAAGTAGTACATGCTGAAAAACTCTAAAAAGCATGAAGAGGCAAACTACTTTTAGATATAGTTTATATTCCTTAGGAAAAAGTAAGAACAAGTTCTCACAATTGAAAAGGAGGGGATACCGAGATATACCACCAACTTTTGAATTCGTGAACCTAGTTGATTAGGTTGCTTGAACGATCTCACAAATCAACAACCCGCGTACAGTTCTTTGTTTCAAGAATCGAATCCCAACAAGAACAAGTTCTCGTAGATCTCAATAGAGATGGATTCACTCAAGGGTTAGAATCAACAAACTTGCAATACTTTAATTATACTCATCAGAGACAATATAATGCAGAAGGTAAAAGTAAAGCAAGACACCAGAAGTTTTGTTAACGAGGAAACCCCAATCAACAGAAAAAAAAAAAAAACCAGGACCTCGCCCAGTTTCCGAACTTAGAAAAGTTCATAGGATTGCATTGAAGTGCAACTCAATCTTCTTCTAACCTGTTGGTTAAAAACATAAAGGCCGTGAGAAGACTTGCCTTGACCGAATCCAAGGATAGCAAATGGCTAAGTAAGTTGGCCATGCTATGGAGTCCATGTAAGAATACATAAACCTAAAGAAAATTGTGGACAAGAGCTACATGGGCCTTATTCCGAACGAGTTCGAAAACCCATTCAGAAAAGGCAAAACCTCAAGATAGAAGTTTTATACCATGGCTTATATGAACGCGTTCATGCACAGTTTCTCCGAGTTCGGGAGTTTCCGAACACTTCATGAGAAACTGCTGAGTCCAAGAATTTCTCTTCCAGCATATGAACGCGTTCATGAACGGGTACGTTGTTCAGGTGTAATTTAATAAATAGCTCTATTCTCACATTCTACTTAGGCATTGGTCACTTAGTGATCAAAATGCTAAGATAACTAATCTTTGATCCTTCGAGAATCACTATTAACAACATCATGGACTATTTCAATTGATATAATGGTAAATACGAAACCTAAAGGAAAACCTTTCTAATCTTTTAGTGAGGACGATGAATTTACCAAGTGTGTAAGCTCTGGTCTTCATCTTCAATGTCTTCGTCTCGAATACCTAACCTATCCTAGTCCGAACTGATATTTTAGACTTATCAAGGATTGAGTTTTCGTCAACTAAACTTGACAATTGACTTGAGATAACAACATCAGTGGGTTCAACCGAGAAATGCTCTAACGACAAAGGATTATTCCAACTTACTAAAAAAGAAAACATTAATAAAGTTGTAAAACTCCACTATTCAGAGTTGCTACAGCAAGGTTGCCCATCATTCTTGGCAGTAACAAAAAATTCACACGACTTGTTGTTAGAAATTTTGTCAATTTGTGATTTCATGAGAGCTAACTCATTCCTTGCTGCTTCCATCTGGGACTTGAGCAATACATTCTTTTTTACTGCAGTCATGAGTTGAACTTTCATGGCCTCAAAATCTATCAAGAATCTATAGACAATATCAGATGATACTTGAATATCTTGATCCAGCTCTCTATGTTCACATGCAGAAAATGAACAAATATAAGGATGTTGTTCATGTAAATCATGGAATCCTTCTTCTTCTACAAGACACTTTTCTTTCTCTTCAGAGCCATTTGTTAGGTCATTGTCCGGTCAAACCCACAAGCGTTGGTATGTCAAGCTAGTTGTCAATTTTAGGTGTCAAAACACAATTCTTGATTTAGCCAACTAGAGTTTAGATTTCGGAATTGGGATATAAACAAAGTAGTAGAGACCTTGAAGACGGAGACTGAGATTACCAAGAAGACATCATATATTCTTCATCTACAAAAGGTTAGTAGGAGTTGTGACATTATATGGAATTTATTATATTCTACTTATGCTATCTTTCGAAATAATCGGCTACTTTAGTAGAGATACTAACAACGATTGAGATTGTACTCTTGTCTACATAACCATGAGTTATGTTGGTATATGGTCCTACTATACTAAGTTACAAGATACATGAGATATATACAATACACTTTCCAGTGCATTGGTTTGCTTGCAAATCACATGTAGGAATTTGAGTGTGGACGTCTCACACGTCTAAAGTAGCCGACTATTTCGAAAGAGCATAGTCCATGAATTATAGTTGAGGACGTCTCACACGTCTAAGTACAGGAAAACTGGCCAGCCCAGGTACTTCCAGCGGATCCAGTCGAAACCCTAATTTGGAACTCAGGCGGTTCACGAACTGGTTCGTGTACTGTGGCACCGATTTTTTTCCATGTGTCTCAAATCATCGATATGTTCACGTACATATACGTGAACGTCAGATTCAATGTATTTGGCCCAGATTCCATCTACAGTCAGTTCACAAACCGACTGGTGAATATTCTTCTGGATTTTCACGCGGGTTTTAACAGATAACTCCTTATCTCTTAATTGGACTTAAGCTTATCAGAATATCTTTTGTGGTCCATCTAACGAATCTCAATGAGTCAATAAGATAAAGGTGTTCTCATATTCATTGGATTTCTATCTTGAAGTGGTTAAGAGCTAACAAAGCACTTGGCAGATAAATGATAAAAGATTTCATAATGAAATTAACCTAGGGTTTCTTTGTGTGCAAGCCAAGTAACGGGTTCGTTTACACGGACACTTGCTAACTTGTAGCACAAGTAATGTATTTCTTTATCTCAAAGCAACCTATCTTATTGAGAGCTATAAATAGAGGATTAAAGAACGAAAACCACATGCATCAAGCATACGTGACGTTTCTCTGTGGAATTGATCGTAAACATTTTGCACTTCGGCGTAAGCTTGTTATGGTAGTCATCCTCTATTATGTAGCAGTTCCTCCGGGGGATTTACCTACCGATTATAAAGATTTATCTTGAGAGCTGGGAAGCACAGGTAGGAGATATTTTTCTTTGTGGTATTTATCGGAGTAACATGTAACCTGGGTAACCTGTAACCTTGGTAACCTGATCACGTTCTTGTCTATTCAACGGTCCTTGTCTTCTGAAATAAGGCCATTAAAGAACTGATACGTTGCATACGAGGTTTTAACTGATGCAAAGTATGGCTGCACGTTCGTGTCTACAAGACATAGTTAGCTCGAGTTGTGTAAGTTTCTTATGTGATTCTGTTAGAGCATTGCTCGGTTGAACCCACTGATGTTGCTATCTCAAGTCACTTGTCAAGTTTAGTTGACCAAAACACAATCCTTGATAAGTCTACTCTACAACTCGGACTAGGATAAATTTAGGAATTCGAGACGAAGACCATTGAAGATGAAGACCGGAGCTTACATACTTGATTAAACATATCGTCTCGACTAAAGGTTAGAAAGGTTTTCATTTCAAGTTTCGTATTTACCATTCTATCATGAAAATAGTCTATGATGTTGTTTATGTGATCCGAAGGATTATAAAGATTAGTTCTCTTAAGCATCTAGGTCATTTCATGACCAATGCTCAAGTAGAATGTGAAATATTGAGCTAGCTCTTAGATTGCGTGAACAACATACACGTTCATGTATGCGTTCATATTTGGGACAACATTTCTAATAGAGCTTGAGAACTTTGTATGTACGCGTTCACGTATGCGTACATGAGAACTCAGGAATTTCCTGAACTCCACAAATTAATCTATGTACGCGTTCATATTTTGGACAACGTTTCTAATAGAGCTTGAGCACTTTGTATGTACGCGTTCACGTATACGTACATGAGAACTCAGGAAGTTCCTGAACTCCACAAATTACTCTATGTACGCGAACATGTACACGTACATGTAAACCATAGAAAGAACATGCCAACACAGCATACGCATTCATGTACGCGTTCATGTGTTGACGTTCTTGCCTATTGTGAATAGTCTCTTATAAGCTTTCACAATATGGCCCATGGAACTCATGTCCACCATTTTTTTTGAGTTCGTATACTTGTGTATGGACTCCATAACATGGCCAAAAACTTTTTTGAGCCATAGCCATCCTTCTTGATCAAGGTGAGTCTTCTCACAACCTTAAGGTTTCGACTAACAGGTTAGAAGAAGATTGAGTTGGACCTCAATGCAATCCTAAGGACTTTTCTATGTTCGAAAACTTGCTTGAGCCTCACTCAAGGTTGCTTAACTGTAAAGCAAAGCCTCCCTTGGTAATCACTATAAATAGATGACCTTCTGCAAGATACAACTTCAATCCTCTACACATATGTGTATCTTTGCATAAAGGTTGGTCGTCATCTCGAAGTCCTTTGGACTACGACTATTGAAAGACTTCACTTGAGGATCGTGAAGTACAGGTCGGAAGTTAAATTCCCGATCATGTATCTTGGGTCGATTGAATTATTTCAATCTTATTACGACCAAGATTTGATAGAAACTTCGTACGGCAGATCTCGTATCATAAGCCCCTGAAGTTCCATAACGCAAAATAACGAACTAGGTTTAATACTAAGTTCGTCAAGCGTTAGGAGGTAAAACTGTCTAGACTAGATCAATAAGCCCTATTCAGTAAAACCGATTTTCATTAACCTTGACTTTAAGTCTAAAGGAAATCACAATCGTATTCTTGTTTTTAACAGAGTACTTTTAGGCGTCCTGTTAGAGGCAGGGTAGCGCTAGTCTTCACGAAGGGAAGTGGAGAAACTCCTAGGCCTGTAAAGGACATCAGCTAGGGGAATCATGTACGTAGGTTTCTACGGGAGCCAAGAGACGTAGGAACACATTGGTAGCTGCATTGCTTGGAGGGTTAATTCAGTCTCGATAAATTCCAGTCTGAAGTCTGAGAGTAGGCTAGCGTTTGGATTCTCTTAATACTTAGGGTGTTCACATCTGGACGAGGTCCCAGGGTTTTTCTGTTTGTTGGCAGTTTCCTCATTAACAAAATTTTCTGGTGTCTTGCATTACTTTTTCCTTTCGCATTATATTATCTCTGATTTATATAATTGAAGTAATTGCAAGTTTGTTGAATATTCATAACCTGTAGTGAATCCATCTCTATTGATATCTACAAGAACGTGTTCTTGTTAGGGTTCGGTTCTCTGAACTATACTCAGGTTGTTGTTTGAATATTGATTTGTGAGATCGTTCAAACAACCTTTATCAACTAGGTGCACGAAACTAAAAGTTGGTGGTATATCTCGGTATCCTCTCTTTTTCAGTTGGTATCAGAGCCGGCAAACACCTTGAAAACAGCGGCGGAGCCAGAATTAAAATGTTGGAGGGGCCAGTTAATAATCAACTTAGAGCTAAAAATATTGGTGGAAAATACATGTTCTTTTAAGACATAATCAATTTGTTTAAACACCTAATAAAACAAATGGTACAGTCAAAATAAAGAAGATTTGAATAAGAATATCATCCTAAATTATTGGAGGGGCCACTTATAGTATACTTAAGAAAATTTCACATGAATTCTAGCTATACTGCTACATGGCCCTCAAAATCTTGGGGTGGCCATGGCCACCCCAAACTTACATGTGGCTCCGCCACTGCTTGAAAAGACGTAACTGCCTGTGTTTGACGCTTTCGTGAACTATGAACACACATTATTCTGCTAATGTCAATGTTCCACTAGTCTTTGATGGCACAAACTATCTATGGTGGAAATCCGCCATACGTTTTTTTCTTCAATCACGAGACTATCAGTGTTGGGTCTTTGTGAATAATGGGTTTATCATACCTACTATCAAGAACAGTGATATTATAAAGGATAAAACTCCTTCAGAATACTTCGTTAAAGAAAGACAAGAGGCCAAGATAGATTCTGATGCGCTTAACGCGATTATACATGCAGTAACCCCAGAACTTTAACATCATGTTTCTACATGTAACACGTCGAAGAAAGCATGGGATACTCTACAAACCATTTTGAAGGCAACAATTCAGAGAAAGAAGCTCGTCTTCAAATTCTCTCGTCAGACTGGGAAAATCTTCGTGTCTGATGAAGAAACCTTTGAAGAATTTAATCACAGACTATCCGCAATTATTAATGCCTCGCAATCACTTGGATAAAAAATTGAGGAAAGAGAAATTATGAGGAAAATCTTTAGGTCTCTACCTCTATGTAGTCGATCTCGGCCATCTCGGCCGAGATCTCGCCGGTTTTCCCGGAACCGGTCACTCACCGATACGATATGGGCGGTTAATGTTAAACGAAACTCTTGCGAAAAAACCGCTCGTCTCGGCCTGACTCGGTTTAACTCGGCCGGAATCCGAGATCTCGTTTTGGTGTTAGGGAAGATTAAGAAATTAGATGGAGAAGGAGAAGGAAGATATTATTATTGTAGTGAATAAGGAAGTGAGAGCAGGCTACCTGGAGAAGGAGAAAACAAGATTGTAGTGAAGAAGGAAGAGGTATAAAGAGAAGTGGCGGGGGCGGTGAACTGTAACTGGAAGAAGCAGAGAAGGATTAGGGTCTAGTAAAGATTTTTTGTTTGAAAATAGTTATCACAACTACCCTTGAAGGTTTGAACGTACGCATAGGCAACAATTGTTTGGTAGTGGTCTTTGTAATAGTCTTGTCTACCATGTCACTCTACAAATTACATGTATAGAATCTATATAATTTGTTTGTTTGTTGTTTTTTTTTTGGTGTACACATAAAATGATAAATTTATTACTATATATACACATGAACAAACTAATTACATTGCAAAAATACTAACTATGTATATCATCGGTAAAATAATAGTCCGAGAGAAACTCTCCGAGATTTCACCGAGAATCTCACTGAGACAAACTTGTCTCAGTGTCTCGGTCCACGACCGAGACGAGACCGAAACCAAGATTAACTACATAGCTCTACCTTCAAAATATGATTCAAAGAAGCATGCCATCCAGGAGTCCTATGGTTTTGATATAAAAAGGGTGATCTAATCTCTAAGCTAAAAATGTTTGACAAAGATTTAAAGCCAAAAACCATAGCGTTTAAAGATCTAGAGGATTCTAATGATTCCGAAGATCATATTATATCAGAACATGATGATGATTCTGAAATTGTGTCTTTTATTACACGACAATTTAGAGATCTCCTAAAAAAACGAAACAAACGTTTTACTAAAGATGTCCCCTCATCGAAAACTCCTCAGAAAAAATCTCGAAAAAGGAAGTAGAAATTATTGATGATGATATGCCTCAATATTTTAAATGCAGGGGTTTTGGTCATCGTGCACCTGATTGTACAAACAAAGGAAGATACACTGGAGGAAACACTCTTGATGCAGCCACATTGGATGAATCTTCAGTTTTCTATGAATCCGACGAAGAAATAGATAATTGTGCACTCAGTGCAATGACTATTGATTCTATCCTTGACAACACTATCTTGAACGTGAAATCTTCTATTGATATTATGAGAAACCTTGGTTCAAAGAAACCATAATTACTCGAAAATTGTACTTATTGCGTCATGAAAGGACACATATACTCTCATAGCTATCGCTATAAGAAAAAGTTAAGATATGTCAATAAACTTCAAAGAAGAGCAACCAGGTTGACGAACTCGCTTCAAATGATTCGTGAATCATATCACAAAAAGGAAACGAAAGGTATGTATTCAAACTCCTCTTCAAACAAAAGATTCTTGCAGAGAGATGAATCTCATTATGTTAAGAGAAAAAGGAATAGAACTAAGAAATCTAAACCTGAGATGAAAAACTTGGTTCAAGAAGATGAGCAAAAACTTGCTCATCCTATCACAAATTAATGTAAAAGGAAAATGTGTGACTATTGTTCTATGTGTTCAGATAACAATGTCTATGCACGTACAAAGGACACCCTGGTAACCTCTTGCTTCTTGTATGTTCTTATTGATTTATGGAGGCCCTTGTATCTTGAAAGTTCGTTAAAGCCATATTAAATTAAAGGATCCGACAATAATCTCTCCTGTTTGTTGAGCTCTGCTCCAAAGAGATGAATCCATGCTCAATTGATTATATGATCAAATGTCCTGATGGTTGGTGACCAGAAAACCCCAAAGCGGTTGTCACAATTGTCATCTTAAGCATTCGTTGCCAACAAATGAGAGTCCAAAATGTAATGACTCAATGTGGATATCAATATTCTTTGAACCACTCCAACTCTTCCCCCCTCCTCTGTCTCCTAAGGCAAGAGTCGAGACCAGGACCCATGAGAAAGGTTGGAATAAGGCTCAAGAAGAAATCATACAATTAGACATATGTCTAAACATGTTGTTGATATTTAAACTTAATAGCTATGGTGATTAATGAGTAAAATCGAATATTGGGACACACTGAATCCTTAAGTTAACAATTACTCGTGAACAAGTGTACCCGTCTTTGATTCTTGAACAACACGTTTCGGAACCGACTTCCTTCTTAAGGAACACTCATATATGGTCTATTTTTATTTTTGGAAATTATTTTTCAGAAAAACTCTATTTAAAAAGAGGTCTTGGGTGATATTCTCATATCTCTAAAAAGGTGTTCATGGATACATCAACTATTCTCTCTATCACCAATGGTGAAAAATCTGTTGCCATGAAATCCGATGAGAATCCTAGGTATCCAAAAGAAACTAAGAAGAACCTTTTGAAAAGCAAGAAGAAGAACATGAAGAAACCTAGATCCAATACTTCCAAGAATCATAGAATTTCTTATATTGTAAAAGAATGCAAAGAAACTAGAAGAGAAGTTCAAACTCTTGGTGAAGTATTTTTGAAGTCACTACAAGTTCAAGAAGCTATGGTAAAACAACATGAAGCTTTTCTTAACAGCCTCAACAAGAAGTTTCACGAACCGTACGATCCCATGAGCTCAACTAATGTTAAAGGGCGGACATTGATAATTTTATCAATAATCTTATGGCATAGTTAACTCCTTTTCAAAAGTTTATCTTTTCCCTTAGGGTTTTGGGTAATCACTATGCTAGAAGTAGTTATCTCTTATTCATGGCATTACATGCTTGTACTACTTCCATGTTTTCTTTTCATCAATTAATAGAGGTTATTTAATTAAAATCTTAATTGATGATTGCAATACTTGATCTTAATTGATTATCTTTATGAATGTATTGCATAAATCGTGAACTTTCTTTTTTAGACATACCACCCGTTCGGGTAAAGCAGTTCATGAAGAACTATCAAAATCCATGCTTCTGACTCTTATGGCTAAGGGGAGACGATTTTGATAAGGAGGAACCTCGTAGGATACAATGTTGGACTCCGCTGGATAAAATGTTGTACCTTTGATTCTTAGTCTTACAACCACTAGGAAGGGGTAACCTTATCTTTTCTCCGATGGTTGACCGAAACTCTCTGAAATTTGAAAGATTAAACTTTGAATTCCTATTTGACCGTAACTAGCTAGGAAAGAAAAACATAATCGCAATTTTACTTGTAAAATTGTTCTTCAACCCAAGAATTTATCTAAATCCTTGCTTGGGAAGGTCGTCGCGTTTTTCTCTAGGGAATGGCACATTATGGGGGAGAGTTCTTTTGAACTTCTGCTTCATGGTAATATCTTTTTGGGGTGTGCGGCTGTGGAAATTGCGAGAGAATTGCATCTTTTTATCTCTCATTTCAGGAACGTTAACCTTTGTCTACATTGATTGATGTTATTTTATGATGATTCCTATTTTTCTTTTTCTTTTGTGTATTTTTGTGACAAAAAGGGGGAGAAATCTTGTAGTAAGGGGGAGTAAAATCGATGTGCTTGTCATGTCAAAGCAAAAGTTAGTGTATTAAGTAAGGGGGAGAACATATTGAAAAAGCAGGGGTACCGAAATACTAGCAACTTTTCGTTTGGGCTCGTGAGTCTTAAGGTCAGATCTGGACGATATCAAAAATCAATATCCAAATCTGTTTAACCTGAGTTTGGATCACAAGGGATCAGTCCGGCGCAAGACAGAGTCTTGGTAAATCATTTGGATGAATTGGGGACAACAATCAGGCTATGTTGCATGGACACGAACACGTGACACGGTTACGACACGACACGGTTACGGGGACACCTCAAATCTTAAAAATAAGGGTTAGGGGACACTATTACAACAATCTTTTCAACAAAATGACGGATCTTATTTTAAAATTATGTAGCTATTGATTAAATAAAATTAATATCATTAAATAACAAGCATGTGATTCATGAATTATGTTTGAAATTTCACCAAAAAGAGAAAATATTCGCACCATATTGTATATATTTTAATTTTTCAAACAAATATGAATCATTTATGGCGTGTCAGAGAAGTGTCTGAAAAGTGTCCAGCTCCGAATTTCACGGGACACATGATGTGGCGTGTCCATCATGTGTCGGGAAAGTGTCAGGCGTGTGTCGTGTCCGATCCATGTCCGACACGGTTACGTCAACTTTCTAGGCGTGTCTGTGCAACATAGCAATCAGGTTAACAATAACGTACTTCTTGTGTTTGCTTTAATAATATAATCAAAGAATATAATGCGGAAAGTAAAGCACACAAGACACCAGAGATTTTTTTAACGAGGAAACTACAACCTGTAGAAAAACCTCGGGACCTCGCCCAGATTGAACACCGCACAATACAAACTGTCTAAACACTAGCCTATTATAAGACTTCGGTCTTGGATGTAGCAAAGACCAATTCTATCCCTCCAAGCGAACTGGCTACTATCGCACTCCTTACGTCTCTAGATCCCCCACAGATCGTCAAGCACTTGATTCCCCTAGCTGACGTCTTTTACAGGCCTCGGAGTTGCTTTAACTGTTGTAAAGGCTTGTGTTAATAATTTCGGTTTGCAACCTCAATTATCAACTGTATGCTTGAACTATCCTCTATCAGTTTGACATACACAAAGTGACTTCCTTCGGATTGCTCCAGGTCATACGGAAATCTACTTACAAACGGGGGGCTGACAAGTAAACCGAGTAAACTATGCCCAACTTGTCTCTACCTCAGTTGTAAAAAGAATCACTTAAGAAATTTATACAACTAGATCTAACTAGGTCTTACAACACCGAGTGCAGCCTTACGTTACTTCCTTTCAACCGTGTATGTAACATATCAGTTCTTGAATGGCCTTATTACATAAGAGAAGGACCGTAGAATAGACAAGAACGTGATCAGGTTACCAAGGTTACATGATACTCTGATTTCAACCACCAAGGTCTCAATCTCCTACCTGTGCTTCCCAACTCTCGAGAGAAGTCTTTATAGTCGTTGGGTAAATCCCACAAAGAAGCTACAACCTAATACATGATGAATATACCACAACAAGCTTTCACCTAAGTGAAAAGAGTTTACGATCAATTCCACAGAGAAACTTCACCTATGCTTGATGCTTGTGGTGTTTTCGTCCTGAAACCCTTTATTTATAACACTCAATAAGATAGGGTACTTAGGTATAAAGCAACTAGTTACTTGTTCCACAAGTTTAGCAAGTGCCTGTGTAAAACGAACTCGTTAATTGAAGCTTTATCTCAATTGGAATCTTTATCATTTATCTGCCAAGTGTTTTGTTAGCTCACAAACACTTCAAGAATGATATCCAACAGACCAGAGATAATCTTTATCTTATTGACTCATTGGGAATCGTTAGATGGACCACAAAAGATATTTTCGTGATAACCAAGTCCAACTAAGAGATGAAGGAG
Organism: Papaver nudicaule; assembly: GCA_023529015.1. NCBI lineage: Eukaryota > Viridiplantae > Streptophyta > Magnoliopsida > Ranunculales > Papaveraceae > Papaver > Papaver nudicaule. The sequence goes on from JAJJMA010088455.1 coordinate 47,189, forward strand.
TCAGAGTTTAACCCGTGTGAAATTCCAGAAGAATATCCACGTGGACGGTTCAGGAACCGTCCTTCTGAATTACGGCCAGATACATCGAATCTGTGGTTCACGTACATGCATGTGTACAAATTGATGTTTTGGAACTCCAGAGAAATTTACGGAGTCACTGTTCAGGAACCGGTTCGGGAACCACTGTTACTCAGAATTAGGGTTTAACTGGGTCTGCTGGAAGTTCTGGGCTGGGTCAGTACTTTGACGTGTTATACGCCCTCAGCTATAATCCATTGGACTCTTGCTCAATAGTACTCCTTTAGATTCACCCATATCCTACAAGTGATTTGCAAGCAAACCATTGCTATGGAAAGATGGTATCGAATCTATCTCATGCATTCATTTAACCTTAGTATTCGTGGGACAAATACCAACATAACACATGGTTATGTAGACAAGAACACGATCTCAAACGCTATTAGTACCTGTACTAAAGTAGCCGACTATTTCGAAAGATTAAATAAGTAGAATAGAAGAATTTCCATAAAAGTCATAACTCCTACTAACCTTTTGTCGATGAAGAATAATTGATGTCTTCTTTGTCTTCACAGTCATCGTCTTCAAGGTCTCTACTACTTTGTCTATATCCCAATTCCGAAATCTAAACTCTAGTAGGCTAAATCAAGATTGTGTTTTGAAACCTAAAACTGACAACTAGCTTGACATACCAACGCTAGTGGGTTTGACCGGACTCTGCTCTAACAATCTCCCCCTTTGTCAATTTTAGTGACAAAACCAATTTACATACGGATATACAATTAAGTACTAAACAGATGTATCTTGATTTCTTGAATTCTTCAACTTCTCCCTTAAGTCTTGAAGCGTTCGTTTAACTCTTGTTGATGAATTCGTAGACAGCACCTGCAACATATCCAGCTCAAACAACCACAAAGGTACGCTCAAGATTACATGGATTAATATGCTAATCCCACATGTTGTTTGTGCAAAGAGTAAAAATCTGAGCAAACTTTAAAGTTCGTGTATCAAAACTTTTAAACTGATTCTACTCATACCTAATATGAAGCTTCTTCTTAACATAATTACTCCCCCTTACTTGATACTTTGAAAAAGTACAGCAAGTAAGCACATGATGTTCTCCCCCTATGGTTGTGAACCACAAGAACAAGAACCATATGTATTTTCCCCCTATTTGTCACGAAAATATACCAAAGTAGTTTGAGACTAGGGTTTCAAACCTATAGAGATAGGTCAATTTAAGTACTCGCACAACAATTTAAGATGACATAACTAGGAAATCAAAATGAAGATTTCTAAGTTGATTCATCTTTGGAGAAATATAGACACACTTTTCTCCTAATATTCCACATCCACGCTCCCAAAAAAGATTTGTTATTAAGCGCAAGCTCATTTAAGAACTCTCTTCCATGTGGTGTTATTCAATAAAGAACAACATACAAAGCCTATCTTGGACAAACAAATTAATGTATTCAGTTTTCCTTCGTTTATAGTCTCTTTTCCTTAGCCAGATTTTTGGATAAGAGTATATGATTCTTGAAAAAGCAGGGGTACCGAAATACAACCAACTTTTCGTTTGGGATCGTGAGACTTATGGTCAGACCTGGACGATCTCAAAAATAAATATCCAGATCTGTTAACCTGAGTTTGGATCACAAGGATCAGTCCAACGCAAGACAGGGTCTTGGTAAATCCAAGGGATGGATTGAGGACAACGACCAGGTTTAGAATAACGTACTTCTTGTGTTTGCTTTAATTATATAATCATAGAATATAATGCGGAAAGTAAAGCACACAAGAAACCGGAGATTTTTTTAACGAGGAAACTACAACCTGTAGAAAAACCTCGGGACCTCGTCCAGATTGAACACCGCACAGTACGAACTGTCTACAAACACTAGCCTACTATAAGACTTCGGCCTGGGATGTAGCTGAGACCAATTCCACCCTCCAAGCGAACTGGCTACTGTCGCACTCCTTACGTCTCTAGATCCCCCCACAGATCGTCACGCACTTGATTCCCCTAGCTGACGTCCTTTACAGGCTTAGGAGTTGCTTTAACCGCTGTTAAAGGCTTGTGTCAACAATTCCGGCTTTGCAACCTAAATTATCAACTGTATGTTTGAACTGTCCTCTATCAGTTTGACATACACAAAGTGACTTCCTTCGGATTTCTCCAGGTCATACGAAAATCTAATTACAAGCGGGGGCTGACAAGTAAACCGAGTAAACTATGCCCAACTTGTCTCTACCTCAGTTGTGCACGAAGAATTACTTAAGAAACTTATACAACTGGAGCTAAATAGGTCTTACAACACCGAGTGCAGCTATGCGTTGCTTCCTTTCAACCCTGTATGTAACGTATCAGTTCTTGAATGGCCTTAATCAGAAGAGAAGGACCGCAGAATAGACAAGAACGTGATCAGGTTACCACGGTTAGAGGTTACTCCGATTTCAACCACTAAGGTCTCAATCTCTTACCTGTGCTTCCCAACTCTCAAGAAAAGTCTTTATAGTCGTAGGTAAATCCCAAGAGGAACTGCGACCTAATAGAGGACGACAATACCACAACAAGCATTCACCGAAGTGAAAAGAGTTTTACGATCAATTCCACAGAGGATCTTCACGTATGCTTGATGCTTGCGGTTTTCGTCCTTAGACACCTCTATCTATAGCACTCAACAAGATATGTTTATTTGGAATAAAGCAACTAGTTACTTGTTCCACAAGTTTAGGAAACCCTAACTTGCAAACCAAGAAACCGAGATTTATCTCAATTGGAAATCTTTTATCATTTATCTGCCAAGTGTTTTATTAGCTCATAAACACTTCAAGATTGATATCCAACAGACCAGAGATAATCTATATCTTATTGACACATTGAAAATCGTTAGATGGACCACAAAATATATTTTCGTGATAACCAAGTCCAACTAAGAGATAAAGAGTCAGAGTTTAACCCGAGTGAAAATTCCAGAAAATATTCACTTTAGGCGGTTCGCAAACCGTCCATCTGAATTACGACCAAAACAAATTGATACTTCGGAACTCACGAGTTTTTCCTAAATCTGAAAAAGGAGGGGTACCGAAATAGGAGGGGTACCGAAATACAACCAACTTTTCGTTTGGGCTCGTGAGTCTTATGGTTTAAGTTTGGACGATCTCAAAAATCAATATCCAAACCTAGATAACCGGAGTTGTGATCTTGGGGATCAACTCAACAAAGTTGGGACTTTGGAGTTAAACTCTACGATTATTGATTAACGTACTACTTGGTGCTTTAATTATATAATCAGAGATATAATGCGGAAAGTAAAAGCACATAAGACACCAGAGATTTTTTTAACGAGGAAACTGCCTTGCAGAAAAACCTCGGGACCTCGTCCAGATTGAACACCGCCCAGTACAAACTGACTACAAACGCTAGCCTACTATAAGACTTCGGTCTGGCATGTAGCAGAGACCAACTCCAGCCCTCCAAGCGAATTGGATACTGTCGCACTCCTTACGTCTCTAGATCCCCCACAAATCGCCACACACTTGATTCCCCCAGCTGACGTCCTTTACAGGCCTAGGAGTTGCTTTAACCGATGTCAAAGGCTTGTGTCAGCAATACTGGCTTTGCAACCTAATTGTTGACGTATGGTCTAACTGTCCTCTATCAGTTTACCACACACAAGTTGACTTCCTTCGGATGATTAAATCCAGGTCATACGGAAATCTACTTCACAAATCAGGGCTGACAAGCAAACCGAGTAAGCAATGCCCAATTTGTCTCTACCTCAGTTATACACGAAGAATCACTTAAGAAACTTGTATAAATGGAGCTAACTAGGTCTTACAACACTGAGTGCAGCCGTGCGTTGCTACCTTTCAACCCTGTGTGTAACGTATCAGTTCTTGAATAGCCGTATAGCAGAAGAGACGGACTATGGAATAGACAAGAACGTGATCAGGTTACCAAGGTTACAGGTTAATCTGATTTCAACCAAATATGGTCTCAATCTCCTACCTGTGCTTCCCAACTCTCAAGAGAAGTCTTTTATAGTCGTAGGGAGTTCCTAGAGGAGCTGCAACCTATATAGGATGACTATACCACAACAAGCGTTCACCGAAGTGAAAAGAGTTTACGCTACCTTCCCTAAGGACCTTCACGTATGCTTGATGCTTGCGGTATTTGTCCGTAGACACCTCTATTTATAGCATTCAATAAGATAGGTTGCTTTGGAATAAAGCAATCAATTACTTGTCCCACAAGTTAAGAAAACCCTAAACTTGATAACCAAGTAATAGAGAATAATCTCAATTGGAATTCTTTTTATCATTTATCTGCCAAGTGTTTTGTTTGCTCAAAAACACTTCAAGAAAGAATCCAACAGACCAGAATCTTTATCTTATTGATTCATTGAGGATCGTTAGATGGACCACAAAAGATATTATGTGATATACAAGTCCACCTAAGAGATAAAGGAGTTTAGAGTGTTGGTGCAAAGTACTCACCGTCCACGTGTAAGCATCTGAGAAGTGGAAGTAAGATAAGGAAGGAGCGAGCAAATGAGTGAGTAAGATCAGAAGATCCTACCGTTCATCTTAAAAGAGAATACGGATGAAGGGCTGAGAAGCAACCACGATCCTACTGATGGGACAAGTATCTTGAAGACAGCTGTAAGAAGTAAGCAACATCCAACCACTTTCATTAAATGCGCAGTCGGTACAAGTCAGGAATCAAGGGACGTGTGTCAAGTTCTTAGCGATGGAAACAAGAGAAGGTCGCGCACGGAAAGAGACTACAGTAGTGAGTACGTGGAAGATCGCAGACTAAGAGAAGAAAGCCGCACTACTGAAAGAAGGAAGGAGGACCCCATCTAGTGTGAACACGA
>JAJJMA010088463.1:0-20241 GCA_023529015.1 Papaver nudicaule
TCGCTAGTCATATGACTCATCTAACCCTTCTTAGATACTCCCGTATCAGCCATTCCTTTCAGAATTGGTCTAAGGATTGAGCCGGGCAATCGCCATTTAAACCATTAAGAATAGTCTAAGGATTGAGCTATGCAATCGCCATTTAGACTGAGGGGATTTCAGCAACCCTCTGTGGCAATGGTCAAGTAACTATGACTCTTCGTATGCCATAAATGTGAGAAATTGGCTTGTGGCATATAATGCACCAATTCTCTAAGTAATAGAGACATATAAATGTCTAAAATAATAAGTCATAACCATGCATGATTAAGAAATGTAGCACTGATTATAGAAGCAAGTCTATAATCATGAGAAAAGCCAGGTTATGCTAACACAACGTAGCCACAACCAAAAATGCATGAGCATTGCTAATTCAATAATAAGCTAGTTTGCATAGCATAATAATCTTAGTAGAAAGCCTACCATAGGATGTATAGGGATGGACCATAACGTTAGGTCATAGTCAGATTTCTAGACACTTTGCACGTCACTTACTCTAAAAATCGCCCAGGCCAGCCAAACCGCATCCATCGTTCTTTACAGTAATTCGTAATCTATCAGATTTCCGAATTTAATTAGGAAACCACAACATTATGGAATCTATAATCAATTAGAATTTGGAATGGTAAAGAGGAACCTACCCTATAAGTAAGGATGACTTAGGATTAAGAAGTAGGACCATTAAGCTATGGCCGTGTGATAAAAGTGGGCCATGGTATTGTTTTATGGCCGACCAATAAAAGTGGGGCCGTGGCGTGAGCTACAACCATGCAATAAAAGTGGGGTCATAGCATAAGCTATGACCGAGTAATAAAAGTGGGGTCGTGGCATGAGCCACGGCCAAGCAATAAAAGTGGGGTCATAGCATAAGCTATGACCGAGCTATAAAAGTGGGGTCGTGGCATGAGCCACGACCAAGCAATAAAAGTAGGGTCATAGCATAAGCTATGACCGAGCTATAAAAGTGGGGTCGTGGCATGAGCCACGACCAAGGGATAAAAGTGGGGTCGTGGCGTGAGCCACGGCCAGGGCAAGAATGTGGGGTCGTGGCATGAGCCACGACCAAGGCGAGAGACATGGGGTCGTGGAATGAGCCACGGTCAAGGCAACAAGGTGGGGGTCGTGGCATGAGCCATGGCCAAGGTTAAAGTGTGGGTCATGATGCTAACCATGACCAAGCTATAAAAGTGGGACATGGTGCTAACCATGACCAAGCTATAAAAGTGGGGCCGTAGCCTAGGCCACGGCAAGCAAACAAGGTGGGACCATGCCATTAGGTTATGTCCAATAAAAGAAGGTAGGACCATGAAGTCACGACCAAATAAATAAGGTGGGGCCATGGTATTAGACCATGGCTGCAACAACATGGGACTGGATGGCCGTGTGGGCCGGGATGGGACGGCGCATAGTCTAGGATGGATGGCCGTGTAGGCCAGGGATGGGATGGCGCATAGGCTAGGATGGGATGGCGCATAGGCTAGGTAGGGACGAGATGTGGACCATGGCACTAGGCCATGGTCGTGAAAATCAAAAAATAAGGCCATAGTGGCCAATTCTCTTATCCCTACTGCAAATAAACTCATACCTTGCCTTGAGCCATAAACCTCACGATGCCAAGATGCCAGAAATTTGTGCAAAATTACTCTTGCGAACTCCTTGCCAAAAACCACCATCAACACATGATGGCTACTCTGGCTACAACCAAATCCCTCTAGCAGAAGAAGATCAAAAACACACGGATTCTTAACGTCCAACGGTCTATTCTGTTACACAAAAATGTCGTTTGGATTAAAAAATGTCGGTGCTACGTATCAGAAAGCACTGGAGAATATCTTTCGCCCTTGGATAGAGAAGACTGTGGAAGCTTACGTAGACGATATGCTAGTAAAAAGCAAGAAGGCAGAAACTCACGTAGGAGATCTACGAGAGATATTGGAGAAGATGCGCCAAATCAATATGAAAATCAATCCAGCAAAATGTATCTTCAAAGTTACATCGGTAAAGTTCTTAGGTTATGTCGTTACGAAAACTGGCATCGAGGCAGATCCATTGAAGGTTCCGAGAAATGCCATCGCCAACAACGATAAAAGATGTACAAGCATTAAACGGAAGGCTAGTAGCCCTTAGCAGGTTCATTGCTCGATCCTTGGATAGATGCAAAAATTTCTTTAGCATTCTGAAAAAATGGGAAAAATTTGTATGGACAGACGAGAGGGAGCCACATTCCAAGGAATCAAAAATTACCTAGCAAGTCTACCATCTCTGCATCGTCCGGAAAAAAGACGAAGATTTTAGACTCTACATTGCGGCCAACTCGGATGCCATTAGCGCAGTGCTCGTAACCACCAGAGGGGAAGAAAAGCCGGTATACTATATCAGCAGGACACTCTTTCAGGCTGAGAAAAACTACACCAAGTTGGAGCAACTCATACTTGCATTAATGGTAGCAACCCAAAAGCTTCAGACATACTTCCAAACTCATAAAATCATCGTACTAACCAAAACACCAATCGAATCTGTTCTTAAAAACATGCAGACGGCTGGAAGAATCGCAAAGTGGAATGCCCAAATAGGTCAATACGACGTGGTTTACGAAATTCGAATGGCATTAAAATCGCAAATCATCGCTGACTTCTTAGTTGAATTCCCTATCGAAGAAGAGCCAATACTAGGAATCGAGGACGAAGATGGACCACCAGATCTCCTAGAGCAATGTCATCCTCGGCGTTGGGAAATATTCTTTGATGGATCGGTAAACGGCGATGGTCGAGGAGTTGGAATAGTCTTCACTTCGCCAGAAGGAAAGAGAACAATATATGCACTAGCTTCGATTGGAATTCGAGACAACAAATAACGAAACAGAATACGAGGCAATGATCCACACTTTAAAATATATGATAGAAATGGAAATTCAAGAGGCGAGAATAACTACAGACTCTCAGCTCGTAGTACGACAGCTTGATGTCAGCTACCAATCAAACGATTCATTATCAAAGCACAAGAAATTATCAAGGAGATTAATGGCAAAGATCCCGCATCTAAAAATTTGACATATATGCAGGAAGGATAACATGCATGCGGACGCTCTGGCATTCATTGCCTCAAAAATGACAGACCAAGACGTCATCTTTGTCGAGATAGGAAGAGTAAATAAATCGTCTATAGCAGACATAGGAGAGGAGCTCGTAATGGCTATCCAAGATGAAGTCGGAGATTGGAGGGCACCAAAAAAAAATATTTAGAGACCAAGGAATTGCCAAGCAACCCGCTCGAAGCACATAAAGTAATAAGTAGATCAGCAAATTATAGAATATTAGATGGAGTTTTATACCGGCAGTCATTCTTGGGTCCACTGCTAAGATGTGTTCATCGAACAGACGGTGTCACACTAATGACAGAACTACACAGCGGTGAAGCAGGAACTCATATTGGGGCAAGGGCCCTCGCTCAGGGAACCATGGCACAAGGGTACTATTGGTCATACATGCAGGCCGATGCAAAAGACATATCTCGAAAGTGCGATCCTTGCCAAAGATTCGCCAAGAGAATTCATGCGCCAGCAACAAACTTAAATTCAGTGCTAAGCCCATGGCCTTTCGCCAAATGGGGGGTAGACATCGTTGGCCCATTCATTCCAGGGACAGGACAAAGAAAGTGCATTATTGTGGCAACAAATTACTTCTCAAAATGGATTGAAGCTAAAGCTCTAAAAAGTCACACAGGCCGAGATGTGTTCACCTTCTTTTGGGAAACATCGGAGTCCCTGCCGAGATAGTCTCGGATAATGCTCAAGAATTTTTAAGCACTGATGTTAGAGAATTGCTAAACCAATACAACGTAAGATTGGGAACTTCAACTCCAATTATCCACAAAGCAACGGCCAGGCAAAGGCAACAAATAAAACAATAGGAGATAACTTGAAAATAAGAGTCTTACCCCACAAAAAACAATGGTGTGAACATTTGCACAACGTATTATGGGCATTTCGAACATCCCGAAGGACTGCAACAGGAATGACTCTGTTTCATCTAACATATGGGACAGAGGCAGTGCTCCCTACCGAAATAATGATACCAACAGATAAATACAAGTCATGGGAGCAAAACCTCACAGCTGATTTAATATATGCAAAGCTAGATGACCTCGAAGAAGCCAGAGAAGACGCTCGGCAACACATCATCAACTATCAGCAGGGGCTAGCTCGAGGATACAACAAAAAAGTCATCAAAAGGGAATTTCAACCAGGCGAATTGGTGTTACGAGAAATCCCACCTTACCAAAAGGGAAATGTAGGAAAACTAGAGCCAACATGGGAGGGACCTTTCAAAGTAAAACAAGTAGCAGGAAAAGGCGCATACAAGTTGATCGATGAAAAAGACGGAATGGGGCTTGGAAATGCATGGAATGCGAAATATATACGAAAGTATTATACATAAAAAATAATGTACATCGTTATTGATCTTTGAATAAAGAATTATTTACATTTCGATATACTATATCTCGACTCAACCTCCAGACCCTACCAGATTAGGCACATCTCCTAATGGCCTCAATGCCATATAAACAAACGGGCCATGATGCCATGTCTCCCCTAGTGCCTTGACGTAATGAAATTAAAGGCCTTGACGCCAAGGCCCTTATGCCAATAATTATAAAAGTCCTCGAGCAGTAGGCACTGAGCTGATGTACATATAGCCGTAAGGGCCCTATGAGCTACATGGCACAGTCCTCTACCCACAAGATACCCCGTTAGCGGTGGATCCTTTGCACTAAAGCTGTATAAGCTAAAGGCATTTGGACCCACTACCATACGACCATGAGGACCTCTCTTTTGAGACGTCGAGGGGATGATAAATGGGATTAACATGTACCTTTAGGGTGGATGGAACCCTGAGGCAGTTAATTAGCTTACATTCACGGGAGTGATAAGCAAGTTACGCAGCCGAGGGAACCTCTTTCGAAGTGTCAAGATACACTTCGAAGAAGAACTATCAATGACAAGGGTCGAACTCTAGGACGCGATAGGAGAAAAGTACCATGTCTAAGCTCCCGCCTTGACCGACACTCCCCCATCGTGCTACTTTATTATCGAGGCCCAGAATAGCAGATGCCCACCATAAGTTTCCTACTTTAGTTAGGCTAAATGGCTTATTAGGGAACCTCCATGCCCCCTCGGAAGATACATAGTATCTTCGTTACCCACCTGATGTACTGAGGCAAAACGGGTACCTACGGTCTCGATAGCCAGCGTTTGCTTTAAACCAGGCAAGTAGCTCAAAGCCTTTAGGAAGGGTGATCCGTAATCCCCCACTAGCTTGGTTTACTATCTCTCACATCGAAGTAAGCCTCAGAGTTATACTTTAAGTAACTTTAGGAGCCTAGAACTCGGAAGATAAAATTCGTGCATGATCATGAATCGTTCGACAAAGTATATACCGAAGAAAAGTAAGTTACAAATAAACAGCTTCATTACGAAAAAAAAAGAAGCAAAATGCTCAATAATACACAATTTACAAGAAGACAAAGAAACACAACAACAAGAAATTCAAACCTTCTCTGATACAGGCAAGAAAAGAGGAAAGCACAAAAAAGACAGCAGAAGGAATGTAACATCTTCTACACGGTATCTTCAACGATCTTCTTAATCTCGGCATCATCTATTTTGGGGATATCTTTGGCATCCTGCGTAATAACCTGATTAATAAATTTAGTACCTTTCCCATCTCCATTGTCAGAAGTCTCGACAGAATTGTTCAAAAATTCCTTAGTCGGCTTCTCGACTTCAACCTTCTCACTTTGATTTTCCTCATTTTTCAACAAGCCACTCTCTTCATTTTGCTTCTCGACCTCTGCCATAGGTACATCCACCACCTTTTCCTCTACAATTGGCCTCTCGCCCCCAGATCCCTCCACCAATTTATCCTCCTCAACTGCATCTTCATTTTTACCATCATCTACAACATCCTCTTCACTAACTCCTTCCTCAATCTCTTCAACCCCAACTTTCTCTTCTATCATTTGTTTTATCACAGCCTGAACCTCCTCACAAGGAATCAACTCCTTATCAAACTCCAGGGAAGCATCAGGATCTTTCGTACCATTGCGGTAAAATGGAGGCTGCATTCTGAATTTCCTAAAAAGGCTACGAACATGCCTGCGACTAAACAGAACCGCTCTCTCGGACTCTCCATCTGCATGTAGACTTAGTGGAACAATCTTCCCGTTACGAAGATCGATCTCCTCTCCCCTGTCATCGTGGCTCTTCTTCAGCAACTCAAACTCATTACCTTTACTCTTCAGCTGTAATTCCAGCTTTGAAACCAGTTCGCTCTGAGTCTTCAAGTTAGTAGAAAAAGTATCTCGTTCACTAGCAACGGTTTCGAGATACTTCCCCAAATCTGTCACATCCCCTGTCAACAAGCGGTAAAATGTCAAAGTTTCAGTAAAACAGGAAAAGGCAAATTCAAAGCACTGATAACTCAAATCCTACCCCTGCTCTTCTCAAGCTCCTTCGATAGACCATCTTTATCCTTGCGCAAATCCGTCAATTCCTTGTCAAGCCGAGCAATCTCTTTCCCTTGAGACCTAGACAAATTCAGCAAGTACATCCCATGGTGATACCCCTGGAAAAAAACGCGCTGCTAAGCAAATGACAGAGGCAAAAAATATACGCCACGGCAACGCACAACTGCTTACCGCTTCAAGAAATGCCTGATGCTTGGTCCATTCCGAGTCTAAGGTCTTCGTATGCCAAACGCCAGAAAAAGCTTGTAAAATAAATGTAGTAAGAGATTCTTCAAGCTGACGATTCAAGGGATCCTTGGCATATGCCTTCAAGTGATTAGCAATATCTTCAGCAAAAGGACCAGACCGCGAACACCGATCTATAAACTGTTGAATCTCCTCTTCGGAATAAGACCTATGCGAAAAGCTCACGGGAGCCGAAGGTCCATTCGGAGAAATTGAAGGTTGACGTAATAAAGAAGCACCAACCAAATGATCATTCGAACCATACACATCCAGGTTCATGCCAGCATGAGAGAGGCTTGATTCAAACTCAGCATCAGAGGCATTGAGGGTAGAAGGGGCAACACGTTTTTCAGTCAACTCAGCATTGTTACGAGAGGTTCTGGCCTCCGAGCTCTGTGGAGGTTGTTTTGGGAGTGAACCCTTCTTGCCCTTTTTTCAAACGTTGGACATCCTCGTCATCCTCGGTTTCTTCATCTCTGACATCTTCGACAGCAACATTCGAAGAATTTCCACTTCTTTGACAGTAGCCCTCGTAGGGTACCTCTTCGAAGCAACGACTTTGAGCACACCCTCCCCCCCAGTCCTCCAATATCATTGGGATCTCTAATACAATACTCCATCATCCCATCATCACCAGTAATCATCTCGCTCAGCTGAAAAGTATCCAATTTGTCAGGTTCTAAACAGAGGCAGATATTCATACCCATGGCATAACTGAGGCAGGTTGTGTTTATCACCTGACCACTCGCCTCCTTCCCTGCATCAGCCTGTTTCGATTGCCTTTTTCTCTTTTTCGGATCATCATTCTGCCCTTGGTTTTGCAATTTCTTCAGCCTCTCTTGCTCCTTCTAAGAAAGAATGAAATGTAAACAGGGGCATTTAGAAAGGTAAGATCATTAAAGGGAAAGGGAGCATACCTTCGCTTGGTAAGCAATGATCCTCTCTTGGGATTTCTTTCATCTACGGAGAAGTGTATCTCGTGGTACTCAACGACGGCGAAAGAATGACTAGATTCGAAACCTGTTCGCTCGATCCTCTTTTCCTCGTCAGCATAGCCATAGAGAACGGCACCCTCGATAAGCATTGGTTTCGAGAACCATACGTCGTCACTAGAATGACGAAGAAGCCTGTTCGTAGGACACCTGGTGGGATCCACGTCATCTAGCACATGTTCCACGTTGGGCACCATTACAAGACTTACCCCCCAAGGAGCGGCTTCTTTGAGTGAGTTCTTTTCGACCTTGTAGTGCTTAAAGAAATTATCAGCGGTCCAGAAGCTCAGAGGACGCTTCAGATCCTTGGGAAGTTTATCGTAATAATAAGATCTACCCTCCGAACGAGCCACTTATTCACTAATCAATCGAATAGAATTACCATTCAGCTGCATGATGCCACAAGTAGGGACGATTTTGGAATAAATCTCATAGAACAAAGGGTTCTTTGGATTATACAGGGGATAGGAAGGTCGGGACCCAACTGCTCACCGGAAACTATAATCCGCTTCTCGTGACAGTTATTTTCGAGAATAAGTTCATGGAGACAGCCTAACCCCCTTCTCAAAACCAGTACAAGGGAAAAGCCTCATGTTAAACCCATAAATCTCTGCTCTCTTTTCCTAACTAAGCAGCTGAGGATCAATCATCTTTCGCGGAAAAGTGTTGTCTGCAGAGGAAGCATTCTTCTTAGTGGCCTGGGCACAACAACAGAAATTAAAAAAAAATAACAAGTCAGTGCAAATCAGGAAATACATAGTAGCAGCAGATAAAGAAAGAATCACAAAGCTTACCATGGTATGAAACACAATCAAGAGAGAACCCGACGACGGAAGATGAGAAAAGCCTAAAGGAAACTTGCAGGCGGCTGAAATTTTGAAAGAAGAAGTAAAATTGAAAGGAAAGGGGGAAGATGGGTTTAAATAAGGTGTACCCGAGACCGGCATAGAAGGTGGAAGGTGGAGTGGGCGACGGTTTCAAAAAACGCATTTAAGTCTACGTGTGTCAGTTGGGAAATTAAAAACTGGACACGTGTCGAGGAATGTGAAGCACCAGAAGTTTCCTTCTCCGAACATCATCGATCTTCGAACAAGGAAAGAGGCAAACTGTGAAGGGTAAAGCACCATAAGGACTCGTGTCAGAACTAAGGCTAAGGAATAAGATGGCGAAGAGCAAATTGTGGAACGGGACATCGAGTTCGAAGAGATCTCGCGCAGCAGTGAGTAGTCACAATCAAATATTTGGGAAAACGTGCACCACAGTGGGGAACAGCCTGGAAAGGGTAGAATAAGACTCGGCACCCAAAGATTGAAATTCTCGACTAGTGATTCCGAAGACAAAGCTACGAGGACGTTAAGAATTGCTCGAGAGACATATCGAATAACAACCAACTTACTCGACAAAGTCTGACACCACCACGATTGAGTCGTTTGTCTTATTAGATGTAATCCACCTTCGACTCCTCCTATATAAGGCGGGCTCGAGAGCCATTGTAAGGGTTGAAATTTTTGTGTAGCCTAAGGCGTGTGAGAGGGATTAGGTTTTTATCTCCTCAGGTCTTTGGAACATAATTCCCATGTATTGTAATACCAAAAGTTAGCAATTCAATAGTTATTAAATATGTTTCTCATTTATTTGCATATGAATTCATCTCTCGATGTATACTGTCAATCTCGTAATCATCTTGGCTTGAAGTAATGTATTTTCATCATAGTCCGTTGTAGAATTTCATGGCTGTTAGGTATAAAGTCTCTATGCAGATTTTATACTAACGCACATTCATTGCATTACTCTAGTTCGTATTAATATATTTTCTTTCAAATCATTTAGATCTTTGATAACGGTTGAACGCCTGCAGTTACTCATGCAATTACTGCTCTTGTATTTGCAACACCTCGGCAGCAAGTGCCGGTGTTCGACCATAGTCAAGGGAAAACACAAAAGGTCGAACGCATGAACTTGCTGCCGAGGTGGTGCAAATACAAGGGCAGTAACTGCAGGCGTTCAACCATTACCAAAGATAAATAACTTCTTAGCCTAGGCTAGAATACTTCTATTTTCATATCTTAACTCTTGCCGCATAAAGGGTTGCGAGAAAAGTCTTGAGGAGATGGTAACGTTGTTCGTAGTCGAAGGGCTTTCCTTTCCATTCTTGCCATTCTTTCGAAGTCCTTGCTAGAATCTCATCAGCGGTGTCTTCCTCAAGTCGACCTCGGATCAATCTCCCCAAGTGCATAAATTCATCGAGATTTTCTTGTATGATCCTCCATCGCGCCCACAACGCATTTACATGTCGCACAAGTAGGGGTTCGGGAGTCTTGTCGTCGAAGTCTTCTTTGACATAACTCCACAATAGTGACCAATTGACCCCAACACGGCTTCGTTTTATTTCATATGATTTTGGAAAGTACAACATAAGATATCTACAAAAACAATGATCTTCACCCCACGTAAATGGAGCTCGACTCGGTTTCTTATATAACCGGGGGGATAAGGGTTTTTGAGATGGAGTGTAATCATGAAAAATATTCATCAGCTATCTTCTCATTTATGTGCCGATAACGTCTGCGAGGAGGTGATGCTGGAGGAGTACCTAGTAAAACGAAGTTTGGCGTGACTGGGGGAGGAGATCCCGAATGGGTAGGTATTGAGTTGATTTCCTTTCGTGGACGCCGACTCAAAAATAGTATCTCTTCAACTGGACGTTTTCCCTTTCGAGAAGGAAGAGGCTTAGAAGACGATGAAGGAGAAGACATTATAGATATATGGATTTTGATATGAAAATGTTTATCAAATGGTGGGGTTTATATAGGTTTTTTTAGGTGGTCCAACATATGCCGAGCGTCCTGGCTTAAGCCGCTGGCGGCTTAGCTAAAGCCGATAGGCGTAAGTTACGCCTGGCGGCCTAAGAGGTGCCGCTCGGCGGATGTTAGACCTCACCTTGCAAACCAGCAGTAATACTGGTTTGCCAGACCATTTTGGTTGTTTGTCCCACCCATAGTGGCACCAAAATGAACAGATTTTGTATATGTTCATCCTATAGGAACTGCCCTGGGTATGCCGGTCTTGTTGCGCTCTAGTTACTACGTTGACATCAGTTTCACTGGGTATTCTTTATGTCTTTAATTTCATGACTAAAATCACAAAAGAGCTGACGCGCTCGTTGATTTTCCACCAACGTTTTCGCAACCTATCGTCATAGTGACTTCTCTGGTCTCCATATGCTGCTTCATACATTTCATATAATTTTTCCCAGAATTCGGACCTTCGAAATGGGTGTTTATCCTTAGTAGGATCATTGTGTAAAAACAAATATATCCTACAAATACATTCATCTTCATCGTCGACATAACAGAAATGACTCCAATTTGGAGTATATTCTGGACTCCCCATGTGAAATTAATCAAATTTTGATGAAAAAAAAAGTTTTTTTTGAAGAAGAAACTAAAGGAGTATAAAAGAAACCAATGGGTTTTGGAAGAAGATTTCGGATTTTGAGAGAGAAGTGATGGATTTGTGAGTTGAAGTGATGTTTAATGAAGAATTGGTTTGTTATTTATAGTGGAAGAACCTATATGACCGTTAGGAATTAGAGGCACAACTAGCACCGAACGACGTAAGATACGCCGCCAGTGGCTCAACTTAGCCCGACCGGGTTCTGTTAGGCCGCCACATTGCTTTTACCATAGTGGCGAAAGTGGTTTGCCACTCCACCTGGATGGGTAAACCAATTTAATTATTATGCAATATCCATAGGAATTGCCCTAAGCTTGACATATCAACACTTAGTGAGGTTGACCGAGCCATGCTCTAACATACTTCGTTATGAGTGAAAAACTTTATTGTTCAATTCGAGAGTAGCTTAACAAATGCGGAAATATGTATACCACCAATACTGAAAAACAAATCTTTGACATTTTAGTACATCACAAATTTTAAAAATAATCAATGGAAATGACTTGATAATTGATTTGGTTTTTACCTCCAAGATTCCCTGAAAACCATTGAAGCTTGTTTTGTTAATAGAGACTTCGTCGAGTGCTGTGTACATTTTGGGTAAAAATTGCATCCTGCTATATTTTGGTGCGTTGGTCAAATTTTATATCACTTCGAGAAAAACGAATTTTACCCCTGAGCTCACATTTGAAAAAGGCATTGGACGAAAACCCATAAAATGAACACTCCTCCAAGCTCAGGGTAATGCTCAGGATTTACCGAAATATCCTCTGTAATATACTCTGCATTGTTCATTGCAAACTGCTTCGACGCAGTCACTCGTAGTCCACCTAATTTTGGTGTTTTGTGTTTGAAAGTTTACATCTTTCGGTCTGCAAAAGACAATTGAAGTCGTTCTTGTCATTTATTTTGTGTCTCCCACTTGATTTGGTCGAAAGGAACCAAATCCCCATCACGTACTACTCCCGCCAGCATATAATAGTCAAGCGGTGCAACTCTTATATATATCATAATTTTGCATTGCGTTATTTTTTATCATTCTGTACCAAAAACACAAATAGTCGGTATTCCCATCAAGTACACCGGGGCTGGTGGGTTGTCTTACCTTTTCAAGCTCCTCGGGTTTATTCTAGTTCCAGTTTTTTCCGCTCGGAACTGTTTTAATGATTGCCCTCTTCTGTTTATTTTCTTAACGACGTAAACTATTTACCAGTCCACCTGGCCAGGTAAAACCTCTTGATGTACATGATGCATATGAAAGGGTCTTGCATGTTTATGATTTCATCTTCGGGTTACTTAAATGTCTCTCTTTCTCTCATGGCATGACCGTTGATTGCCATAAGAAACATCCAAGAAACAAATCCAACGGTGCAACCTTCAAACAGAAAATAATATTCTTCTTCACCACCATAATAATGAATAATGACACCACCATTTCTCTTTCACAAAACAAAGCGACACTCCACCAAATCCCCTCTTCTCCACTTTCTTCTTCATTTCTCCCCTCAAACCAGAAACCTCCCTCTTTTTCATCTCGCACTTTCGGTGTACCTCATGATGTCTTCACTCACATTTTCAGGTAAAGATCTCTCCATTTTTATTTTCTCCTCATTTCCACTTCTTTAAAAGTTTATCTTTGAATTTGTTTGTTGGAGTTTCTCGTTAATTAAGAAAGGATTTTACCGTTTTCTTGAAATAATTTGTTTAATTTAGTTGGGGTTTTGATCTGATAACATTAATTTGATGTAATATTGTTGTAAAGTCTGTAGCTTTACCAATTTTAGGAGCTCAGAACAGTCTAGGTTTAATGCCTTAGTCTTTAATCATTCAATTTTTGATATTGCCTTAGAATTTGTGCTAAGAGACCGAAAAAGTAGAAATTGGTCTACTTTCTGAGTTTTCGAGGTTGTGTTGATGGCCTTAACCAGTTCGACATTGCTCAGTTCAATGTCCAAGTAAAAGATCTAATTTTGATTTGCCTCTTTCACAGTGGAAAATACTGGATTTTGGGGTTCTTGATTTCTAGAGGATTCAGCTTGTCCAATCATATATTTGTATCTGCATCGGTTTGGTCATACAACTCGGTGCTTTTCAACTGTTTTTTATTGAAGGCACGGCTATGGGTGCGTTTTGCTGTTGCCCGTGTAGTGAAGAGTTTGAAGAGTATGCTGGTCCTAGTAGCCATTTATATAGGCATTGCATATGTCTGCGATACTTTCTTCATCTATTCAGTGGGGTATGTATGATAAACTGAACGTTTTTGGATAGCGACATTAAGGCATTGCCATCTTTAGTGCATGATATTGATATCATATTGGGGTTTACTTTGTAGAATGGTGCAGCATTTCATAGACTTGAAGGCCGGTCAGCTGCATCGTCAGTCCAAGGAGCCACGTCTTCAGCAACAGAGCTGGGCACCACATTACCTGATGGTTCCTTAACTAGACCAATGCCATATGATGCTGAACAAAGGTTTACCCGCTTACAACGTGATGGGTTAGTCTTGAGGCGTGAGAAGTCTGTGAGCAACATTCAGGAAGAGAATCAGTTGCTTAGAAGAAGCAATGGTAGCTCTTGTCTAGAACCGGTGGGTGGAGGGAAGAAATGGGATGGAGTTGAGTCTGATGAAGAATATAAAATTGGTCGTTCAGAGTCCTCAAAGTCCTTATCTACAAAGATGTCGCATGGGCTAGCTTTTATAATGCCATCTTCTGAGGATGAAGACGTCTGCCCGACTTGCCTTGATGGTAAATTACTAAATTCACTTATTTTTGTTACTTCAATATAACTAGTCGCCCGTAATTGCTAATATAGCAATAGGTATGCTGATGTTGTTACTCGACTAACTCTTAGTTACTGTTTGCTACCCTTTGGAACTTTTCTCATACTGGAAACGGGTTTGTACATTGGGAGATTGATACTGGAAAATTGTATGCACATAAAGTTTGTCATGGTTTTGACCCGATACTTTTTTCTATGCAGAGTACACTCCTGAAAATCCTAAGATCATTACACGGTGCTCCCATCATTTTCACCTAGGCTGTATATACGAGTGGATGGAAAGGAGCGATAGTTGTCCACTCTGTGGCAAGGTACCAACTAAACTTTCGGGCTTTCTGTTTTTCTTTTATGTAATGGAAATAGCTTCTTGAAACTCTAAATGACAACAATCCTTCTACTCTGTGATGGTGTTAAGTTTACCTTCATCCGCAACTGGCATCACTGTATTTTCATTCTTCAAAACTACTATGCAAGGTGTAATAATATTGCTGTAGTTAACAACAGAGAAAACGGGTCAGTAACTTCTTGTTTTTTCTTTTGATGGAACATCAGGAGATGGAATTTTGCGAAAGCCCATGAGCTTTATGTTTTGCTCCCAAAGCGACCAAAAAGGGCCGATGAAGTCTGTAAATAAAGTTCCTCTAGCTTGTTCGGAATAAGCGTGCGGCATGGCGATGGGTCTCTTTTTTCTGTATGCTTTTATGTCTGTAGGTAAGCCCATTTTGTAATGGTACAATCTCTGTACTTTCAACATATGTGATGCTTGTCTCGTATTTATTAATCGCTTGTATAGGAAAAAACTGATATTGTTAGGTGATCAGTTGAACTAATTGTTTGGTATACATTTGTCTCTTTTTAGAAGATTCTGATTCTCTAAACATGAGACGATCAGCAAAACGCAAATAGTAAATACAATGAACATGTGAGCACGCACGATTAAGTAGATGATCACTTTCTTATTTGCTAAATTGGGAAAGTTGATATTATACTTTCTTTTTGTAAAGGAATGACTCTCAATCTTTCTTTTTCATTTTTGTGAATATCATGCTTATTAGAGCTTCATAAGATGCATTTCCTACTTAATGTCTTGGGATCCCCCACATTAACAGATTTTGAAAACTCTACCAACATTGGCAATGGTACCACAATCAAATTCTGGTGGGACATTTGGAAAGATAGATGAGGTTGAAGGATAAATTCCCAATAGCTTACAAATAAACAATGCATAAACAGGCAACAATTCAAGAGATGATAGCTCAAGGGAGATGAGGGATAAAATTCATGACTTGTCCGGGAGTTGCTGAGCTAATTCATTTAACAAACCCTGATTTAGGGGCCGAAAAAAATACCAGGGAGACCGGATTTAGGATCCCTATCCTAGAGGGGGTTATAAGGGGTGTTAAAATGATATGAAAAGTCTAAGTTACCCTTTTAAATTAAGGATTAACAAAAACCTAAACAAAGAAACTGATTTCAATTTCAATTTCTTTCAACTCTTTATCTTCTTCTTCATCGTCTCCTCCCGTTGTTTAATTTTGTCTATGATTAAGTTTTTATGCTTTGATTCCTCTTTTGAATGGTTAAAAATGATAGTTTAGAGTGATTTTCGGCTGGGTGAAACCCTAAAAATCTAGACGAAAATCAATTATCGTATGTATTTCATGCAACAAAACCAGACGAAAAATAAGTTACCAAATGTGTCGCAGCCAATGCAGCCGAAAATAGGCCTAATTTTGAAAAACCTAGCCGCAAATTTTTTAATTTTCGGTTGCGTTTGGTATGAAATATCCAGACGAAATTAAAAAAATTGGTATTTGGTTGAACTTTGTTTTCATCTGGATTTTGATACTATCATCTGGACGAAAATTTACTGTACATCCAATTTTCTCCAAATTCGAAAATTGTCGGTTGGATTAAGAACACAACCCAACCGAAATTTCAATTTTCGGCTGGATTCTGGGTTAAAATTGAGCCGAAAATAGGCTCTGGAATCACAAAATCTAATTTAGTTAAACTAGATTTTCTTTATCGTTTTGTAAAGACAAAATACGTGATTTAAAAGATTAGAGCACAAATCTTAGTTTAGTTAAACTAATCTGATTCATTAGTTCTAATTAAATAGGGATATTTGGTATTTAAGAAAATATGTCGGATAAGGGGTTTTTAAAAAAGCTTAGAAATACTCTATTTTGTTTTATTATCTGGTCTCCCTATCATTTTTTCCGGCCCTTAAATCAGCCTTTAATTCAAATTGCTGAGCTTATTACTTTTCTGGGATCGCCACCTACTATCTCACTGGACACTGACTCCATCATTTTCCATCCAAGTAAAGGTTTCTTTGTCAAATCCAGTTTTGATTGGTTACATGCAGAGGAAAACAGAGAAAACAATGAAAGGCTATTTACATATAAGAGTATTTGGATAAAACATGTACCTTCCAAGGTTCATATGGGTGCCATATTTCATATGTACCCTAAAATTCACGCCAACAACCCACATTAGAGGAAATATAGAAGTCTACTTAGCGTTAGCAGTGTAAGGAACAGAGGATTGTATGTAACCCCACGTCTGGTCCATGTAATAGAGTACATCGGAGGGAATAGCCTTCGCTATCAGTATAAATGTAACCGACACCGTCGGACCCTAGTACTCTCCACGTAGCAGAGAAGAGGAATGTAACCGACATAGTCGGAATACACTGTAAAGTAGCTAACTAGTACTGATCACTGAGGGGTGTGTCCTCAGTGATCTCTATAAATAGACACCCTCTACCTTCAAAGAGGGGATCCCAAGTTGTTCATGTCAATAAAGAATAGCTTACATCTTATCTTGTCTACTCTCCTTGTGTTAGTTCTTATTGGGTGTGTTGTTTGGTATTTCCAGCAACTACATTTTGGCGCCGACACAAGGGGACGATGAATTCCACTAGACCAAAATCACGTTAGTAGTCGTAGAGAGTGAGAGTTGTTCCACATAGTACATGATTTATTCTACTAAGCTCTATGGAAATCCAGTAGCTCACCAAGTTATCGAGAGAGTCGTTTTTCGTTTTTCATCCACAGAGTAGGTGAGGGTGAGAGTTGTTCCATAAAATGGAAACTACTATGGTTTACTAAGCTTTGTGGAAATCCAGTAGCTCGCCAAAAATTTCTGAGAAAGTCATCATAGATCTAGAAAAACTATAGAAAACGAGGACTGTTTCATAAAACACATATCATTTTTCCTTGATTTGTTTAGTTTCTTGAAAACCCAGTAGCTCGTCAAACAAAATTAGGACCGTGATACCAAATGTCAAGGATAAGGAGAATACTATCACCTACTCGATAAGAAATGGAGAAAATCAGGATAAGGGAAAAGAAATGAGTAACACGGAAATTATGGATGCCAGTAGATGTTCAGGAGCCAGCGGCGCAACAACAGTCAACAACGGAGAGGCTAACAAGAATCAAACTAAATGCTATACTCACTAGGTTGGATCTGTTAGTTACTTTTGTGAAGAATCAGCAGTCATGCATCTTCGAGCAGACATTCACCGTTGGAGTATTAACAGATGCAATATCAAGGATACCAGTAACAGAAGAAGAAGAAGAAGTACCATACCAAGTACATAACACAGAAGTCAATAATGGAGCAGCAGGGTACACATGGTCAGAGCCGTTGGAGGGGCAGCAACAACAGCCGGTGGTACCAGTTCTGCATCCAGAGAGGATGATGCTTATATAAGATACGTTAAGGGCGATATCAGAAGCACAGTCAGAGTTCATGCAGAAGTGTCTACAAATCATCGAATAAGAAAAGTGCACCAGAACCATGATGACACCAAACACAATGAAGAAGGGAACGATGAAAGAGTACGCGCAGACATACAAGGAGTACGTAGCGCTGACGAAGATGAAGCCACATGAAGCCATCATTGCAGCAGAAGAAATAGCATGTACGCCGTAGGAAGACCACGCTCAAGAGCAAAGAAAACACACAAGCCATCGTCTGAGTATACGGAGTTAAATGTTCTATTAGATTATCTTTTATTGGAACTCAACAAGATGCGATACATACCATTCCCGCACAATAAAGGAGTACCATGAGGTCCGCAGACAACAGATGTACCATTTTGAATCTTTCATCAGTACCGCTGCCACAAGATTGACGATTGACTGGAGAAACATAGTTCAATAATGGATAGACAATGGAGATCTACAACAATGCGTGATGACGAAAAAAAATTATGAAGACATAATGGTAGGAGAAATATTCATCAGAGAATACCAAGAAGACAGTGAAGAGGAGCTGAACCGTAACACACAGAATCTAAGGAGGAATGTAAGCAGGAAACGCAGCGGAGCTAGAATACTCACATCCTCTTGTTTTTGCAAGAAATTACTTCAGAGATCCAGCACTTCAGCACTTTGATCCGCTGGTGATCACATTAGATATAGGTGGCTGGGAAGTAAAACGAATCTTAGTAGATACAGAAAGTTCGATGAATATTTTGTTAAACAGTACCTTCCGCAAGATGAATATACCGCTAGAGGAAATAATGGAGACACATGATGACATGTACACCTTCAACAACAACAGGATTCAACCAGCAGGGTTAGCTTACCTCGATGTACAAGTCGGACCTATTGTGCTAGAAGTATATTCACAGTCATCGACGCAAGCTCATCATACATCGCAATCATGGGGAGAAAATGGATACATAAGATGAACGTTGTACCATCGTCACTTCATCAGACGTTGCAGTTTTCTACACCAATGGGAACCGTGGAGATCAGCGGAGAAGACAGTTAGGCGCAACCACCAATGGGGCTTCGGGCCAGCAAATGCAAGGTTAGTCAGGAAAAACTCGCCAAAGAGGATTGAATGTCCAAAGAGAAGAGTGAGATTATAACTAAGGGAATGCAGCGTAGATAAATAGCAGCTAGCGAGTGCGCACCATGTGTACCCACTACAGAAAGAGGAAAAAAAAGCAGAAGAAGATCCAATACAAAGGGGAAGCAGTCAGGGAGCAACATTGGAAGCTGAATTGAAGAATGAAAATAGAAAGGGGATAATATTTAAGCTAGTCAGGCAATGATAGTGAGAAGACAGCAGGAGAGCGGAGATGATGAAGATATGAAGAAGCAGCGCAAGAAGATGGCAGAATCATACAACAGAGCAGTGCTAAGAAGAAGAAAAGGGTCAAAGATTTAAATAAGAAAAGCGTGGAGAAGAGTTTAACAATGGAGGTGCAGAATAAAACGCGTAGACGAATATGCTTTACGCCATGCAATGAAGTAAAAAGCAAATCGATGTCCTACAAAAATGTAAAACTCAAAAATGTAAAACTCTCGAGTAAGAACATGATTAATTTGTAAGAACAGTTGTACGTTATTAATGAATAAAAAAAGACTATTTTCTTATAATGATGATAACCCCTTTTTCGATGACCCTCCGCACAATTTTTTATTCCCGGTACGAAGAAAGACCGGTGAACACTGCATTAGTTCCATGGGAATGTATAGTGAACCATTGGAGCTAACATAAGATAAACAAAAGACCATGTGTAAAGTGGAAAATGGAAAGACCGACTGTCTTCTGAATAGGGAACGAGAATGTTACCTTTTATCACCTCCACTGGCGAAGAAACCATCTCAAGAAATTGAGGGGTAAGCCCTTTGTGTACCTAACCGGGGCAGAATAAATACCAGACTCTAAGAGAAGCCAAGTCCGTCGCATGATAATTGTTGGCGGCTAAATGACCGATATATGTCGACTGTGAGCATCTAGTCCGGGAATGTATGCTGAACCAGCTATATTATAACAGGATAAATACCCCCAACTGCTAACATAGGCGGATTATCGAAACTTGTTTTAACAAAACGACTTTGGAAGGTATCCCCATCAAAAAAATGTATAAAAATTGTCTGGGTAGCCTCCGCAGAGAAGTTAGTCATATTTTCTCAAATAAAACAATAGCGGATCGCCGAAGAAAGAACATACAGAAAGAAAAAGCGAGAACGAAAAATCATAAATATTGTTAATAAAAAGAACAGTCTCATATATATCAACAAAGAAAAGGTATGTCGATACTCATATTCATTTCATTTCATCTCACTCTTGTTTAGGGGAATAACCCACTTAGAATTACAATGCATTAATCAAGAAACTTGGCAGGAATAAAATTCAACCCTCTGAAATAAACAATGTCCGCCGGAGTAAGAAAATCCTCAAGCCTTTCGGA
>JAJJMA010088472.1:2139-14321 GCA_023529015.1 Papaver nudicaule
GTAAGTTTGGCATCTTCTCAAATTACTGATGAAGGTTTAGAGGCCCTGGCAAAATGTTGTCCATCCTTAGAGGAGGTTGACCTCTATTGCTGTCACTTGATCACTGATTCGGGAATAAGCTTACTCATACAAAGCTGCCACAAACTGGGTTCACTCTACATTAACTCCTGCAGCGGTATAACAGGTATTGGTTTTCTAGGGTGTCCAAAGACCATAACCGAACTTGGAGCAAGTGGGTGCAAACTTACACTGAAGGGGATAAACGCAATCGTTAGCGGTGGTGGACTTGAATATCTATGTCTCTATAAGGTTCGATCTCTAAATGCTGAAGCAGTTGTGGCGATTTCAAAAGGTTGCCCTTTATTAAAGAGTTTGGACCTAACTGAATGTAAGGAGGTAGAGCTAGAAGGATGGGAAGCTATTGGTCGGAATTGCAAAAATTTGGAACGCCTTGACGTGTACGGGTGCAGAAAGCTATGTGATCAAGGGTTGGAAGCTTTGTGTAACGGATGTAACAAGCTTACCAAATTATTTGTAGATTATGGCAACTGTTGTAGCAAATCTGCTCTTGAGCTTTTCAAGCGCAAAAGGCCCGGTGTGATGTCTCTCATAAATGGAATGAGAGATGATGAATGAGGAGGAGAAAGGTATAACTGACTTTGTCTTAAGTTAGTTTTTTAATTAAGTCTTTCAAATCAATACGTGCAAAACTAGCTTGGTGCCGTACACTGCGAAATTTACCTCACTTCCTCCTTAATCTATAGTTGTTTTGGATCAATTGTTGGTTTCTATTTTCACAAGCATACTACCCGGTGCATACGCACCGGTGGTGTCTAACGATTTGCGGTACCAACCCTTTTTTATGTGGTTAATATTTCATATTCTGACCATGGAAATTTTTTGTTCTAAGATTTCATACCTAACTGTAACTTAGTGAAGATTTCTTTGTACATGATATTCTGTGTGAAGTCCTTTATCACTTGTTGATCATACTTTTCAAACGACTTGTTGTCGGTCTTGACATTGCCATATGTATAACTCCCATGAGTAGAAACTGGTTTAGCCAAGTAAAATCCCACATTCTGTACGGTAACTACTAACTACGGTTTGACATCGGTTCATGGGAATGCATACTTTAATTGAGAATTGCCTCCTTAATACGGAAGTTGTGTCACTAGGAGACCTTGTCATCCTTGGAACATATATATGGATTATTGCAGGATATATGAGGCACCCAATTAATTTCACGGGATCCTCGATCCTCTGGTTCAATGACGTACTGCTCCTGTATATTGATCCAATATGGTTCTTCTTTGTCTTTCGTTACTGCCGATATTTTATTGGTTAGTCTCATATATTATCCCTATAAGGTGGACCAAATCGCTCCATGGGTTTTTGGTGGTCTCCAGATCTTCATTGTATCTGATATATGATTTAGTGGAATATCACGGCTCCACAATTCTTGAGATTTGTTTTCATTGCAAAACTGTAATTATGAACATTTCATGCAATAACTTACACTTCATGTCATGGTACATGCTTAAGAGAATCTGTCAATTAATACGTTACTTGTTGTTGATGTCTAGCCAAGCGTGACGTTCAGATTAAAATCTGATTTCATATCTTCACTGTCAATGCTTCCTTTTTTCTTCGGAATTTCCTTTGCCCTTTTTATTCCATGATAAAACTCATATTTTCTCCTGCATTAACACATCGAAAGCAGCAGATGAATCAGATACGATTAAAGTGTTAGTCATTTGTCAGCATATGTATATGCAACTCATGTATTTCACTACACACAAAATGATAAGATTTCTCAACAGTATGGGCATGCAATTGAGACTGTGAGTAATTGATTTTGTATTACCTTGAAAGTGTTTCAAGTTCTTCGGGGTTGTAAGCACAAACTTTATATCTTCCTACACCATTATTGTTTATTCTTCATTTTTTTTTTCCTTTTTTTTGTGTTGTTACCTTCAAAACTGGAAATGGCGGAGGAAATGTTATTAGTAAGCTCTGGAGATAATTCCTACTTTTCAATTTTCTTCACTGAAATGGTTTGGCAAATACTTATCAAACTTGTTTATATCATATCACAGGGAGAAAAGACGTGACCCATCATTGTAGTTTTAACAGACTGTATTATGTGAACAATGGATAGACTTTGTTCTTGAAACGCTGCAAAGAGTGAAGAGTCACTAAGAACCGCTTGATTGTTGATGAGGTGGTTATGAGATGCCGATGGCATGGAATATTAATGCTTAGGTGGCTTCACTATTGTGGGTAACCAATGAGATTGTGATGACATGAAATTTATTGTTGACATGGTTTCACCACAATCAAGAGTGAATGTGGTGTCGACATGTGGACATTTGGGGTCTGCTATTATATATAAAGATTCATCCGTTTAAAATCCTCTGCAGCAACTTTAATTTCTTCGAGTACAGGCAATAACTTTGAGATTTTGAGTTCATAGACATGTGTTTGGTTACTATCGCGTTATCTCCTTCGCAGGCACGCACATGTATAAAATTTGCAATGAAGATTATGTGCACAAATTTAATCTACTCTGAACTGACAAATGCAATCCTGGAGGATAAATTGTGGTTCTTGGCAATTGGGGCTTACCTTCACCTTGGCAAGGAAAAAGGCTGGAAACTAAGAAATGTGGGTGGAAACAAAATTCCTTCCAAATATATGAGAAAATTGTATATTTTTTATTCACATTATCCACTTAGTAATGTGACACAAAATCTCTTCCCCAGAACCAACAAAGAAGAAAGTGAACAACTTACCGTGAAAATGGCTTCTTCTTCTTCATCCCTTCTCCTTCCATTAGGTAACTCCTTTTTCCTGATTGCATTGCTTATATTGGTTACACAATTACAATTGAAATTCTGTGTGCTTAAGTATTTGGTTTGTTTTGAAACTTTCTTGTAACTCTGTATGAAGTGCACCAAATTTGAGTAATTTTTGCCAACTAGAGATGATGTTAACAATTTTCATGGATTGGCATATGTAAAATTAGGCCATTATGTGTTTCTTGGTTTCAGAAATTGAAATTCCAAGGCTTTGAACATAGTCAAAGTGCTTTAGCTTTAGAAAATCATGCATTTATACTCTGATTCATGGTGATACATTGAAAATTTGAACTCCTTGAATTATCATTCTTAGAAGCAGCTATTGGCTTCATGAGTACATGCCTTATGGTGATTATGCTAAAAACCAAGCCATAACCCACAGGGGCTAGCCAAATGCTAACACCATAACCTCACAATTTGGGGGTTGATGGTTCAGTTCCCATCCAGACCACTTTAAAGAATAATGTCATTCTCTGATGTATAACCATATCAAATTGCTTCTATTCTAGGTCCTACATTTAGTAAGAGATCGGTGTCTGTCACTTCTCGGGGCATTGGCAAATTGAGAATCCAGAGTATGACAGTGCAGTGCTTGAACCAAGAGTCTAGAACTGAATCTGCGAGTCCAATAGAACATGAAGATCAAACCAGTCTAATGAAACGTCGAGATATGATGGGTTTGGCTTTGAGTATATCTTCGCTTGTTATGGCCTCGTCTGATGCAAAAGGAGCTGGCTTGCCTCCTGAAGAAAAGCCAAGACTATGTGATGCTGCTTGCGAAAAGGAGCTTGAAAATGTATGGTGAGCTTACTTATCCTCTCAGTCTCTCATTTTTCGGCTTCAATTTGAGCAGCAGTAATGCCCAATTTTCATTTGTAGCTTTTACAGTGTTACGAAGAGGCCTTAACTTGTTGAAGTTTTCTGGTTTGTGAAGGTCCCTATGGTAACTACGGAGTCGGGGTTGCAGTACAAGGACATAAAACTTGGTCGAGGTCCTAATCCACCTGCCGGATTTCAGGTAAACAATGCAGCTTCCTCTAGCATACAGAGTTGCTCTACCAATTTAGTTTTTCACCATAGTTGATTCCCTTAGATTGTTCTACTGATTCTCTGGTCAGAATTCTCTTCCATTTGCTCAATTCCTCATCATTTTCACGTCTTAGGTGGCGGCCAACTATGTTGCCATGGTACCATCTGGACAAATATTTGACAGGTAAGTGTATACTCCTGCCATATTATGAATGTAGCTTGGAGCTTCGGAGTTCCAGTGTTGGTTGCCTTATTATTTCCATTTTATCCAACAGTTCCCTGGAGAAAGGCCTACCGTATATTTTCCGTGTTGGTTCTGGTCAGGTAAACTTCGAATAAGTTTTAACTCCTGCCAGTGCAGCAATTTGTTCTATATATGCGCTGATTACTATCATGTTCTACCACTATAATAGGTGGTGAAGGGACTTGATGAAGGAATATTGAGCATGAAACCTGGAGGAAAACGTCGACTCTACATTCCTGGACCTGTAAGTATATTTCATTAAGCTAGAAAATAGTATACTAACTAAACCTGTCTTTTTCAGAAGAACCGAGGAAACTGATAGAGAACTGAAAGAAATGTTGTTTGCCTTCATTCTTTTGCTGCTTAACAGTTGGCATTCCCAAAGGGTCTAGTTTCTGCTCCAGGAAGGCCAAGAGTAGCTGCAAATAGTCCGGTGGTTTTTGACGTAAGTTTAGAATACATCCCGGGTCTAGAAGCAGATGAAGAAGAGTAAGAATAAAATCCTCAATCCTCTACTTATGGATTTCAAGCTTGATTCTAGTACAGAAAAGCAAGCCTGTGTCATACAAGTCCCCAATTATCCTTCCTTGATTCACTTATTCGTTTTTGTAATACACTTCTCAGTCCATTCTTGTTGTAATATCATTTTCTAATCTAAATGATATTCATTCTTCTCTACTCAATATCACCCATTGGATCACCTTCAATGGTGACTTGTGTATAAGAATGGTTCCGAGAAAAATTCTGCATCGTCTTCTAACCAATGGGACACTCAAGTTTTGATTTTTACTACTGCCTATTCGAGGTAAGGCCTGGTTAAGCCCACACGATCCTGGAAGGAGTATTAGGCTCCCAGGGTCCTGCACATCATTTCTAGCTATGTGTTTACTCCACTAGTATGTGGGAGAATATCTTTGTGCCAGAGGAGGCAAAGAGCAGATTTTACATTTATCCTTGCAAACATATGGACCAATCTTTGAATTGGCGATACATATGAAGGTATGGTGCATACTTGAGTAGAATTCTTATTGACATTAGACATTTACACAGAAAAATATTGCTGCAGTTGGAATAGTTGTCACTTGGCTTGTTTCTTTAACTTACAAATAAAAACAGAAAACATGAAGTTGCACTCATATTCGTTCCGTAATTCAGCAAAATTATGAACAGAAAACACACTGCAAACAAGGGTTACGACAGTGCTCCTACAGTCAAATTAGTGCAACAAGGAGGATCAAATGTTGGAGTAGAGGAAACAAAGGAAAATGATGGATAAAATAAAGATCAATGTGTACTTACTCTTTCCATGCTCCAGCTAAATAGCTTCATGCTTTTCATCACCAACTGAAACACTTGAAGATGGACAACAACCCTGATAATGAAACAAGGATAACATAAGATTGTGAACGCGTAGCTAAGGATACAATGAAGTTATGTGCAAGTTACATTCTAACCTCTTAAGAATTTTCCAAATTTCTTTTTCGGCTTCTTTCTTTGTTCAGTAGCTACTTCTTCAATACGCTCTTGCTCCAAGCAGTTATCCGAGTTAACCGGGAATAGGCTCCCTACAAAAGTCATTATATCATATAGTCCATCAGGAACAGGGCCGTCTCTGACATTTGGATGACCCTGTGCAGAAAGAGTTCGGAGCGCCCTTTGATGCATTTTTTTTTCTTGCGCGTATGCATATTGCATATCTTTTTTTTTGTGTGTGTGTCTATAGAGTGTCTACTTTCAGCTGCTATGACCGTTTTAGTACGCATATGAAAATAGGCAATAGCATGGACGTTGGGATTTAATGCATCGTTCACATCTAAGGTTGACTAATTGAGCAAAATGATGTCAAAGCAACAATGAGACCACGAATACAGTTTTTTTTCAGGTTCATGCATCCAGTAATTTCGAAATTGAGAGTGCAACGTTAGTTCAATATGATGAAGATTGGGTAAATGAGAATCTAATCAGATGAGATGAGGAAGAAAAACGCGAATCTAGCCGTTGTACTCTTCCGGCTGCTCCCACTTACTACCTGATAACTAATTGGATAACTGATTGTCACGTCAATAGAAAATGGCTCATTATCGATTGGGTTTGGGCCTTATCTTTAACAACTCGAAGTAAATTTTAAAATTTTGGGCCGCCCTGTGCTGGAGCACATTTTGCCACCCTTCAGAACCGGGCCTGATCAGGAACGCCACCGATCTTCACAAGTCTAGACTCCTTGTACTTCGGATGATATAGAAGTAGAGAATTCTTATCCTTCCTGAGTAGAATTTCGCCATTCTTGAAGGAATGTAACAGCTTCACGCCGACCATGGATGACATAGTTGGCAGTAAGGGAAACGTCAATAATTTACTCCAAGAACCGTTCGCTCCGTAATCCTCTACTACCCATACATCAACAGTAAACATACAAACACAATAATTCATTATGCAAAGATCTCCACCCAAGATACCAATCGTAACACGCAACAAATCATTCACATTTTCTGGCAATGGCAGCTCCCCGAATGATCCATCCCTAACACTGAATGAAAGTAAAACATTACGAGTTTCTGATGCGGAACGATGATTTGCTATCCAGTGAAGAGTTTCATTTACAAGCACCCCAAATGCATTCCCATACGTAAAGCTGTATGGTAAGAGTTGATCCGCTTTCCATGTATTCGATCCCTCTGAATAGACCTCGGCTATAGAACTATTACCACCAACATCCAATATTCTTACAAATTTGTACTCCTCATCATGGGAGTCATAGCCAAACCCAAATTTGATTCTACGGATGTTTCGATAATGGGGCAGATATTCAATAGGTACGCATGGTATTTCTTTGTACATTTTTGTAGACGGGTTCCAAATGCAAACAGTCAGTTCAGTATTAGCTATACAAAGCAAACCATTGCAAGATCCCACTACAGACATCCCACAATCTCTAGATTTGAATGGATAATCGATCGCGACAACAGGTTTAAGAAATACTGAATCAAAATTTATAGAATACATGTTTTTCCCACCAACCATAAGTCTTAAGTTTTCATTTTCAGTAGCAATATTGAAGTGCATTTTGATAAAAGTATGATCACTAAAAAACTTAAGCCACGGCTTGCATACGCACCTGAATCGTAATATTGACTTCACTGGTAACCTCAAAAGTATGTTAATGATTACATCTTCTGGAAGCTTAGGCATAGCTGCTGCTTGTGCAAATTCAAATCAAATGGCTTCTCATTGATCTTGGGTTCCTTTAAGAGAACCAACTCAACTCTCCTAAGGCTTTTGCTTTGATTTAAGGTTTCAGCAGCGCAAAACTAAAAAAGACATCTGAACAAGAAAACAACAGAGAATGTTTCAAAATTTGATCGAAGAAATGGTATATTCATATATAGTCAACTCCATAGCCGTTGACATTGTGATATTTCAGGTTTCAAAACGTCGTGTTGTCACTATTTCTTTTTCGATAGGTAAATGGGGATGTCTGGTACAAGTAATTAAATGTTAACCTCTGGCGTTAATGTTTGATG
The DNA here is from genome assembly GCA_023529015.1 of Papaver nudicaule. Taxonomy (NCBI): domain Eukaryota; kingdom Viridiplantae; phylum Streptophyta; class Magnoliopsida; order Ranunculales; family Papaveraceae; genus Papaver; species Papaver nudicaule. The sequence continues at coordinate 9,795 of JAJJMA010088472.1, forward strand.
TACAGGAAGGTTCATTTCACATGTTTTAAGTGGCATTTAAATGACTTTCAGATGGCAACGCAATTTCAACATTTTATGGCCGTATGGCGTTCATAAATTACATGTAAATGAACTAGACTTATTAGACTTGAGTCTCTCCACTGCTCACACCAGGGCTGGAAGTGGAACTAGTATTTTAAAAGGGAATACATATATAACTTTGCGACTTGGCTCTCTGTACGTAGAAGGGTGTCACTAGAATAGGTGTTTACTCCAACAAACGATTGTTTGTGCAAGAGATGCAGATATTCCCTGGGAACGGGACACCGTAGCTCGGTGTTTGCTCCACTATACGGGGAGAATATCTAAATGCCAGAGGCACAGGGAGAATATTTTTGCTCCACTAATATGTGCAAATTCAAATGAAATGGCTTCTCATTGATCTTGGATTCCTTAAAGAGAACAAACTCTCCTAATAAGGCTTTTGCTTTAATTAAAAGTTTCAGCAGAGCAAAACAAAAAGTTGAAGTTATGTGAACAAGATACCAACAAAGAATGTTCTAGATTGACGAACTGGTATGCATACATAGTCAACTCCATAGCCTTGACAAGGTATTAGGGCCTCTAAACGTCGTGTTATCATTTTTTATTTTTTGTTTTGTTTGTTTTTCTATAGGTCGAGGGAATGTGTAGTAAAAAAATTGACCCCTGGTCGATGATACTGAGACCGGATTGCATTTTCTTTGGACATATAGTTGGTTGTGATGATACAAAAACACTTGTATATAAATCAAAACCTTGTCGCTCATATACCCCATTAATGGCTAATTGTGACACAGCTAGGTAAATACTTGATTGTGCTCTCTCATCAATTTTTATGGATTCAGAAAAAAGAAGTAGTTCATTCATAGTGACTAGGTTGTCCAGCCCGTGCGTTTGCACGGGCCCTAGTTTAGACGTCTTTTAATATGATATGCTCTATACTTATTTTAGGGCCTCTAGGTGTTCAAGAAATACATATCCGATCTTGTTAATATCATCTCAAAGGTGAAAGAATTAAAGAGTTATGACGTGCTCTATACTTATTTTAGGGCCTCTAGGTGTTCAAGAAATACATATCCGATCTTGTTAGTATCGTCTCAAAGGTGAAAGAATTAAAGAGTGAAAATCGAGAGATTAAGATTGCTGCGTCAACTTCTAAAAATACTCACCGTTATGTAAATAAATACTGAATTCATTCCAAAGGACATCATGCTATTATTTTTATTAGATAAACGACTAATCACGTAAAAATAAACACATACTGTTAAAAAAGTATAAGAAACACACGCTCGACTACTCTTGCAAGATACTCCCTTGGCATGTAGCTTTTTTCATCCGTATATCGAAACACCACGCGGCAGCAGCTCAATGTTTTCTTTCAGTCATAACCGCGAACTTGCTAGGTTTTGACTCGACGTTGAGTCAGCAATCAACACATTAAAAATACAATCTATACCTATCATGGAGTCGAATAGGGACATAGACTCCTCCTTGTTGTTTGTCTGCACTTTTGCGTAGTGCTCAACGATGTCATAGTTCATGTAAGTGTCAGTTGCGCTTCTTTTGATGGTAAAAACTGCATCGTTAGTCTCGTCTACTACTCTGAGATGCATCTTATACCTGCGGGTACACATGAATTAATTTGGTTACTGATATTGCATGTTACAGTAGGTATATTGTGTTAAAGATTTGAAGATACACTGGTTTCTCCATCAACGTAGCATTGCAATTCATGCAGAATGGTTGAAAATCTCCAGAATTGTTCCAAATTTCCTTGCGAGTTGTTTTACTACTGCACTCCTTGCAGCTCATATAATATCATTCTTTGTTTTCGACCAACCCAACTACCCAAGCCCTACACGAACGTTCAACCCTATAGCCCCAATTGAATCAAATTTTGATTTCGGAACAATTCAAAGTTATAAGACACAAAATAAAATTCATGATAGAAATTACCTTGTTTTTGGGATCCCTTAGCATATTATTTGCATCCTGCAAAGTAAGCATACATTCTCAAATTACTTAAAAGATAGCCAATTTAAGTTACAATGCCATCATGGGAGTTGAACGCACATCTACACGGTTAAAACCATGGGCTCTTCCATTAGAGCTATGACAGCAAGCCAAGTACCAACTTGAATCTGACAATGATTTGTTGCAACATGATTTCCTTTTTATCCCGTAATAATCTTATACTGTTATTTCACAAGTGGAAAATTAATTACTTGCAAATTCATGATGGGAGTATCTTTAAAGAGTCCGGATGGACCTCTCTTCAAGTGAGGTCCCCTGCTTCTTTCATTAAAGTCAGTTCTTTAATGTGTGACGGATCGATAAACTTCCATGCATGAAAAATGAACAAAGAATATTTCAAATATAAATTTATACTGAGCTTTTCAGTAAAAGCAACATTTTTCATTTATTTGTACCAAGTAAAAAACAAAAACGGACCAATAGATCTAGTTTAACAATCATGAGCATGTAGTAACATCAACCTGGTTAACCAACAGATCTAGTTTAAGAATCAAGAGCATGCAGTAACATCAACTTGGTATTATCAACATGTCTCATACGTACGGTATTTAGATCAAAACTGAAAGACCGATTTTTTTTCTTTACATGAGTTTGGTGCAAAAGAAAAGGTTGCTCTATGCAACACCATACTTGAGAGAGTTAGTAAAGAGGTTGGCAGCACCAGAATGCTTAACCTTTAAAGATCCAACAGTAATAACTGCTAACTCAAGTCCACCAAATTTTAGTCCCTTTCTATACTATAGTATAATCAGGAAGGTAAATTCACATATAACCATAATATTTAATCGAACAAAAGAAAGACTATTTACTTATCTGGTAGTCACACCTGAATTTGTCTCTTCGCTGGTACACATTCGGGCTAACGTGTTTCCTCAACAATTGCAAGTGAAGGTACTCCATGATATGCAACATCAGGAACATGGCTGCACTCCCACATTTAAACAACCTCCACATATATTTTAATTAGAGAAAAATGAGATAGAAGAAAGTAAAATCAGTGAAAGTAAGTCGATGACCCTGGCAAGTCTAGCCGATGCATACTGCACTCATGTCAGGTGTAGCTTTTGTCAAGTGGCGATGCAGATGCGTCATTGTAGGATGTTCCGTATACCACTGGATCTACCATTGGACTCCACCGGTGGAACCTAGGAAATTTATGATAAAATGAATTAAAGTACCATGATTATATTATTCTAGGTCCGCGTCCGCCCGTTCTTTGGATCACTATAAGAAAATATGGCTTTAGTTTCTGAAAAGTTTTTCCCCAGAAGTCTGACATATTTAACTTAATCGATGGCGTCCATCCCATTGAACTCAAAATCATGAAACCGACACCATGTTCATGACAACAGAGAATCGTTCCCACCGAATGCTAGCAAAGCTGTTAAACCTAAATTTAGAGTGAAGTGTTATGTAACCACTCTCACTTGTTTTACAAACTTATTTCCCTTAATCTTCCATGTAATCTTCTCATCGTGTTTATTGGATGAGAAGATTTCCTCCATCTTGGCTACCATATAAATATCGGCACTAAATGTTTGCTCGTGTATCAACTGAGCATACCTGAGCCAGTGTTTTGAGTACATGATTTGATGTGGTCAAAGCAGCTACCTTGCCTTGGCTCCAGTCCATTGCAAGCTTGCATTGTACACAGTAATATAGCTATGTTTAGACATCAATTTCCACCATATTTTTTTTTCTTTTCAACTAATTAAAACCCAGGCGGTTAAACATTTAACCGAATAATACTATTTCTATGTCACCAAAAATATGGGGAAAAATATCAAAGCTGCCTAAAATTTAGAATCCAAAATAGTTAAATAAGTATGACTCACCTAATACCAATTACCATATGCACTGCGAGGGAGAGCTTTGTTTGCTTGATGCGAGTCACCTGCGCTTCTCATTGTGATATACTGACTTCCTTCACGGTCTCAAGTTCTATGACTTCAAGATTTCTTTCTCAGGCAGAACTCTTTACATTGTAGAAGTTGAAGCATTGAGTTTCTGATCAACGAATATAAATGCCTTTGTGCAATTTTCATAATCATCCCAACCTATGTGCAATCAAAGAAAGAATACAAAAGTAACTCTCTTTTGGTTGCCTTTCAAAAAAAATTAAATAATTAATAAAAAGAGAAGACATTTGAATTTATATACTGACTGTAGGAAAATGTACTTGGAAGTTCTTGGAACAAAGTTTGTGAGAGTCCCAGTTGCCTCAACCTAATCACAAAAATTGACAGAAAATAAGGACAAACAAAACAAAACCTACAACCATTAACCAAAAAAAAAAAACGTAAAGAGAAGACTTAAGTCAGTGGGATGTAAATGTTTCTAGTTTATGTTTTTCGTGTTCCTGTTATTGCTGTTTACCATTTACCATGTATGGCTATGCATTTTAGGAACAATTAGCATTCTGTTGGGCAATACATTAGCAGTGGTGTTTAGACTTGATATAGATGGCACTGC
>JAJJMA010088478.1:0-12140 GCA_023529015.1 Papaver nudicaule
TGTTGAATTCCTTGGCTTTAGCCTTTCAGGATAACTAACCCATGGCCTTTCAAAAGTTTGTTAAGGAATTATTGAACTGAACAAATTCTTTACAGTCCAAACCCAAGCTAACTGTCGCTGCAACAAGAACTTCACACCGGCAAAGCCCTTACGGGAAAGCACCAGTAGATTTTATTCTTTGTTTTGCTTTTGAGTTGTGTTCACTGGAACAGGGTTGTGCTTCTCTGATTCACATAAAAGAAGACCAAGTCCTTACGCCGCCACCAGCATCTTCCTGCACTTGCAGAGGTTTGAATTTAAGTTATTTGGTTTAAAGCCTTGTTTTCCTTGAATGTGTTGTTTTACTTGATTAGCCATGTACCTAAACATTCATGGATTGAGGATGATTTTGGAAACATGATGTAATTGATATATGATCGCTTTTTTAATTGCAGTTAATTGTATATTATGACATGAATTGGAATTCGTTTAGGAAATTAAAATACAACCACAGCTGATCATGTATAAGTCCCTTCTAATTAAACTTATGATGTAGAATTATGGCTTCTACAAGTCGATGTCTCATAGCATAATTGCCGTTAATCTTTCATAGTTTCATAATTAATACTGTACTGCGGCATTCTAGCCTTATTCTGAACTTTTTTGCGGATATATTCTTACAATTACTGTCATAAAAAATTGAAAGACACAAATCAAATGGTTGTTTGTTTTCACAGGTTTGGGGAAATGGACAAAAGCTGGATGTACGAGAGAAACAAATTAAGTGATAGATTTTTGAATGGCGTTCGCTCGTTTATGGAAATGACAGAGAATTATCTAGCCGAAAAAAATGAGGATAAATGTAAATGCCCATGTGCAGTTTGCATAAATGTATACCCCCCTGAATCATTGGCTTATGTCGAATGTCACCTACTTCAATTTGGTATGGCAGGAAGCTACACAAGATGGATACATCACGGGGAAATAGAAACCGAGCCCCAAAATCAGCCAAATACAAGTTGCACTGGGAACGACGATATCGAGGATGACTATGATGAAGATGATGGAATAGTTGAAATGTTACATGAGCAAATCGAATCAAGACGGTTGGATAGTGGAGGAGAAGGAAGGGGTGGTCGTGTTAATACAGATAATATTATGGGTCAAGTAGATTGGAGAGTTTGCCAAGTTATTAAGTGAAGCTGAAAAAGAACTGTATCCAGGTTGCACGAGTTTCTCGTCATTGACTTTCCTAGTAAAGTTGATGCATATCAAAGTGCTAAATCACATGAGTAATAAGTGCTTCGAAATGTTCCTTGAGTTATTAAAGATAGCTTTTCCAAATAATAATAGAATTCCGAAGTCGTATTATGATGCCAAGAAGATGTTGCGTGACTTAGGATTGGGCTACGTATCAATTCATGCGTGCAAAAATGATTGTGCACTGTTTTGGAACGAGCATAGTAAAAGAGATGATTGTCTTGTTTGTCATGAGTATAGGTACAAATTCGATGATGGTAAAGGTAAGAAAATCCCACACAAGGTATTGCGTTATTTTCCACTGAAACCTAGATTACAGAGATTATTTTCATCAAAACACACAGCTTCTGATATGAGATGGCACAAGCACAAGCGTACAGAGATTGTAGGTGTTTTGAGGCATCCAGCTGATGCCGAAGCTTGGAAAGATTTTGATAATCGGTATCCAAACTTCGCACAAGATCCCCGCAATGTTCGGCTTGGTTTGGCCACTGATGGATTTAATCCTTTTGGAAATATGAGCAACTCATATAGCATGTGGCCGGTGATACTTATACCTTATAACCTACCTCCTTGGAAATGCATGAAGGAGCCGTTTTTCATGATGTCGCTGCTTATTCCAGGCCCACTGGCACCTGGAAAAGATATAGATGTGTATCTGCGTCCTTTGATAGATGAATTGAAGGAATTGTGGGATATTGGGGCAGAGACTTATGATGCCTCTAGGGAAGAAAGTTTTCAAATGCATGCAGCTGTGTTGTGGACCATAAATGACTTTCCCGCATATGCCAATTTGTCTGGATGGAGTACAAAAGGATATTTAGCTTGTCCTGTTTGCAACGAGGATGCACCCTCGATTAAATTGAGAAGTAAAATATGTTATATGGGTCATCGTCGATACTTGTCAACTGATCATAAGTGGAGAAGAAGTAAACTTCATGATTGAAGATATGATTATCGATCTCCACCTAAAAATCTTACAGGAGATGAATTGTTACGCCAAATGAGCAAAATTAGAAACACTCTTCCAGGAAAACATCCAGATATATATGACAAGAAATGTAGACGTAGTCCGGATGAGTTGAATTGGGTAAAGAAGAGCGTGTTTTACGAGCTTCCATATTGGAAAGATCATTTAATCAGACATAAGCTCGATGTGATGCACATTGAAAAAAATATATGTGATAACATTGTGGGAACATTGATGAGCATCGAAGGAAAAACAAAAGATACTATGAAAGCTCGTTTAGATCTTGAAGACATGAAAATTAGGAAAGAGTTGCATCTTAAACGCGAGGGAAACAAATTCGTAAAGAGTCCTGCCAGCTATACTTTGTCACCAGATCAAAGGAGGGATTTTTGTAAGTTTTTGAAATCGGTGAAGTTTCCAGATGGTTATGCAGCTAATATAGCTAGGAGCGTTAACATTAATGATGGAAAGATATCTGGTCTCAAAAGTCATGATTGCCATGTTTTATTACAAAGACTTCTCCCTGTTGGGATTCGCGCTTATCTGAAAAAAGATATATGTACTCCCTTGATTGAGTTGTGCAATTTCTTTCATGATTTGTGTGCAAAGACATTGACAGTGGCTCACTTGGACGAGCTCGAAAAAGCAATACCGTTGATTCTTTGTAAGTTGGAAAGGATTTATCCACCTGCTTTTTTTGATGTAATGGTTCATTTAGCTGTTCACTTGCCACAAGAAGCAAAACTTGTTGGACCAGTTGGTTATAGCTGGATGTATCCGATCGAAAGGTATGCATAACCGTCTATACACTTCTTTGTCATATTTTTACAGATTAGACTGCATCGTACATCTTTGTTTTTTTCGAAAATTAAATTCTAATTTTCAGGGCGTTGGGGACGCTTAAGCGTTAAGTGAAAAATAAAGCTCGTCCGGAAGGATCAATTGCAGAAGCCTACATTGTCAATGAGTCTTTGACATTTTGCTCAATGTATTTTTGTGGGATTGAGACGAAGTTTACTCGGCCAGAAAGAAATCCTGACAGATCAAATGATAACAAACGAAAAAGGGGATCTATTTTTGTCTTCGCTCAAGATGCTTGTCCAATTGGTGCTTATGATGTAAAGCAATTATCACTGCAAGAACGAGATCAAATAATCTGGTTTGTACTAAATAATTGTGAGGAAGTGCAGCCTTACAAGGAGTGAGTAGCCTTAATATTATTCATAATTATACCAATTTATCTGTATATGTTACCTAAACATGAAAATTCTTATATTGTCTATTATTTGATATATGTAGTGAGCACCTTGCTATGTTACAAGAGGAAAGTAATGTCAACGTGTCAGAGAGGCACCAAAAACAATTTCCCGAGTGGTTTAAGAACCGAGTAAGTATTTTCTACTATACTATTAATTATTTCAATTTATTAGAGATGATTATATATATTTTGGATTTATATATAAATTTTTGGCAGATGACAACTTTGCGAGCTAACGGGGCACCAGAAGCTACTGATGAGTTGTACTCCTTGGCTTGGGGAATTGATTTTCGTGCAAACTCATATTCTGTTTGCAATGTTAATGGAGTGCGCTTCCACACTAGTCAACGGGAAATTCGGCGAACAACCCAAAATAGTGGTTTGGTAGTTGATAGTGAGCATAATAATACCCCGATGCAATTCTATGGTACTTTATGCGATGTTATCGAGTTAGAGTACACAATGGGTTATCGTGTTGTGTTATTTAAGTGCGATTGGTTTGATCTAAACCCAAGGAGAAATAGAATTCGGAAGGACTATACTTTGACATGCATAGATGTGAGCAATTTTTGGTACAAGGATCAACCATTTATTTTTGCACTCCAAGCTCAACAGGTGTTTTATGTTAATGATCATAGTTTCGGATCAAATTGGAAAGTAGTTCAAAAAATGCAACATAGACATATATGGGATGTTCCAGAAGTGGAAGACCCAGAGGAATTGGAAAATGATAACACTCATAATACCAGTAATGAGGCATATCAGCAGAGTGGGGAGTCGACTTTGATAACAACTATTGAAGCGAACGATATTGAGGAAAATCAACTCCAACGGGATGATGATGAAACTGAAACGGTAGATATAGACCTTGTAGTTACAGATGATTTCATTGATGATGAAGAGGAGGAAGATGACACATTGTTTGATTATACCGATGACTTGCCAGATGAAGAGGAAATGGTGGTGATGAACGATGATGACACTGACATTGAAGATTAGTTGGTTAAGTTTATTTATTTATACGTTAAATTAGATGATTTCATACTATTATTCCATATACTTTTTTTTTTTTCAGAAGCAAGGGCAAGTTTATTTATTACTATTCAATTCCAAAAAAATAGATTCTGGCCGATAAGTGAAAATCTGCCCACTCAGTATGTATATTGGATCCGCCTCATCATATGGGTCTGATGACTCTGATCCTAAGTTGTAATGGTAAATAAAGATATGAAATACTCTCATTGTTTGTACACGTTGCAGAGACCACCCAAATTTCCGCAACATTATAATTCTACCTGGTCAAACTGTCAAAGACCACTCGAATATATATTGATTACGATATATTGAGATTTTCAAATATTAATTACGACATAGTGTATATTAGGATATATATTCATTACGATATATTAATTATTAATTATGCATCGTTTATATTGGGAATGCAAGTTAAATATCAATACAGATTCTTAGGATATAATGAGATTTTCTTTCTTAATTAGATGCTCAATTTAATATAGATTTGACTACAATATAATATACTCCTAAGAATCTGTATTAATTAGATGCTTAATTTAATATAGATTTTCTTTCTTTATTAATTATGCACCTGTGTTACCGATTCTTTAACAGGTGGCCTGATTTTCGGGTGCATGCAAGCAACGTGTAACACAGATGCAGCAACGTGTAATACTCAATCTATTTTCCAATTTTCGTTAATAAACCAGAGAAACAAGAAATTCTATTTCTCCATTGCTGCACCTAGCTTTCTGCAACTGCTCTTGCTGTTCTATCTCATATACCCCCCCTTAGATATCTATCATGAACTGACATATATCTTAGCATCAAAAGTATAGTATGGTTATTAATCAGAAAGCATAAGCCAAGAATTTAGTCTTCATGAAACGAAAAAAAAGTCTGCATCAGTTATTAGCTTTTTATCATCAGAGAAAAAATCGGTACCCAGTACCCACTAAGTCTTCAGTTAAAATGAAAAAAACTAAGGAATTGGCGCGGGATGAAATGAAAAAACCCAAAAGATTGGCGCGGGATCTTTTCCCGCTTGTGGTTGCAGTTATTTACCCAAAATATTTCATGATCTTCTTATTTATAGATCCCAAACCGCTATTCTCAATTCATAAAGCATCATCTCCTGCAAACATCTATTTCCACTTTTACTGTAAGTCATTTTCTCCTTCTCTTTCAATATCAAGATTTGTGTTAGTTGTTTGGATATTGGGTAGTTTCTGATTCTGCTTTTCAATTTCATTTTGTGCTAGATTCATCATGGCTTCCGGCGTTGCTCGTTGTGTCGTTCCTGGACAATCATCTCCTGCTGGTATGAGTTATGATTATTTAGTCTTTATTTTTCATTTTCTTTAATTTTATTGGATTAATTATAACATGTTTGCTCTTATTGGCTTCATAGAGTCATCATTGCAAAGAAGAAATGTGCGTGGGCTAACTCGTGGAATTGAAGTATCAAGAACAATTGCTGTGAATGATGGAAATAAGCTTCCCGTAGTTTTCTGCCCACTTCAAAAGGTACCTATTTGTGTCAATGCACGCAAGTTAACATCTGAATGTGGAATAATTGTTCGTGGTTTAGCTCCTCTTCAACATCAATCCTGGACTAAGATTCCTGAGCATCATCGTTCTGCTCTAATAGAAAGAGTTAAGGTTGGTTAACATGTTAAATATTTTCAAAATGTTTTCAAAGTTTTATATTTCAAAGCTTTTAATTAAACATGTTATGTTTTCAATTCCGTTGCAGGACAAGTTCGTTGTGGATACTACTGTTCCTTTTGTAAGAAAGTTTTTGAATGACAATATGGCAAGTAGGTTTACTAATTATAGGAACAAAATGGTTAAGCATTTTAAGAGTTTCAAAACAATCGAAGAAGCACGTTTGAAACCTTATAAGAATGTAACCCATGATAGTTGGAATTATTTGTGTGGGTGGTTCTCTGGTGATACTTTTCAGGTAAAAATAGTGTGGAATTTTCTGGGTTTTTATGATGTTAATGGAATAGGAAGATTTGATTCCTATCTGTAGTATGTATGCTTAAAGTTTCTTAGAGTATTGTGTTTTATTTGCAGAAGCGATCGCTTGCCGGTTCTAATAACAGATCAAAAGTTGAATATAATCATTGTGGGGGGTCTCTTCCATTTGCAGTCCACCGGGAATTGGTGTGTTTTTTCTTTTAATTACACCGTGTTCACTGTACCTTAGTTTTTTAGATTTTTTTCATTTGATTTGAAGTGATGCAAAGTATTAATATTGTGGGTTACCTTTGATTTTGATCAAACAGAAAAAGGCTGAACAAGTGAAGCTTGTGTACATGCAAACTTTCTATGATACCCACACTCATATGGTGAAAAATCAAGATGGTGAAAATGAGGTGCAGTGGATAAGTGAAAAGGCTCGATTAACTTATGTATGTATTAAGACCGATTCCCCTATTTGAAATTGACTTTAATTTTCTTATTTCTATTTTAAAATTAATATATCTATTAAATCATACAGGAGAGAATGGTTGAGTTATATGATCAAGGAATTGATGAAGGATCTCAACCACCAGAAGAGTTGGCTATTTATAATGAAGTTACAGGTGTAAAAAGACCCAAAAGGCAACGTCCTCCTTCAACTTCATCTTCTGAATTTCATGATTTAATTGAAAATTTGAATGAAAAGATTCAAAGCCAAGATGATTTGATTTTGAAATATAAAGAGGAAATCAAGGAGATGAAGGATGAGAACCAAAAGATGAAGGATGACAATGCTGCTTTTAAGCAAGAGATGCTTAACCGATGGGGCATTTCTCCACCTTTGTCAAGTAACCTTCACAATCCTCCACAAGAGTGATAATATCAAGTCCACAAGAAGTTTGTTTTAATGTTTGCTGGTTTATGTTACGTAAGTAGTTTGTTTTAGGATTTCCTAAGTTTGAAGTTGTTTTAGGATTTGGATTTATGCTTATGTAAGATACTTGTTTTAGGATTTGGGTTTATGCTATGTAAGATCCTTGTTTTAGGATTTCCTTAAGTTTGTTTTTAGGGTTAAAAGTCTGTCTGTTTTTACAATTTCCTTATGTAAGTGTGTCGGTTTGTTTAATGGTAAAGTTTGGTTTATGTATTTGAAAGTTTGTTCGTGGTTAATTTACGTTTTTATTTGATGTTTTAATATCTGTTTTCTAATATTTACTACTGTTTGTTATTATTGAATTTGAATAATCAATGAAGATAACTATTTATTAATTACAAAATATATGGTCACCAATATTTTTGGTGACAAATAATTATGGTGGGTGAAATCATTCAACAAGGAATTATTATGGTTGCTAAAATCATTCAAAGAGAATATTTTTTTGTCTAGAATTATATTCAGAAATAAATTAGATTTGTTACTAAAATTATTAATATAGGTAACAAAATATTTTTCTCATTAAAAATAGAATCTGTGATGGTTGTTTTAATCACTATAAATGTACTTTAGAAACAAACTTATTTGTTAACAAAACTATTTTCTGTGGTGATTTGTATACTTGCCAAAAATAAAATTCGTGATAAACAAGTTTGTCATAAAATTGGTTTTTCTATGAGGAATTTATTTTGCCACGGAAAGCTACTTTCAGAGGCAAAAAGAAATTTGTCGTTGAACTATCTTTCTGTGATAGACTGTCATTTTAGTCGCCTAATATTTTCAACGAGGGGGCTTTGGCGAGAACACGGGGACAAAAAAAAATCCATCACTGAAAAAGTTTAGAGACAAAAAAAAGAGCTTTTGCGACAACAAAAGTTCTCACTAAACATGGTTTTTCTTGTAGTGTATTAAATAAAGTGGCTTATGTTCTGGCCTAACACAGTCCTTTATCTTTGGTAAAGGTCGGACTACCGCAACTACCGGCGGATTGCATATACCAAGATAAATGACTGTGTTAGGCAAGAACATAAGGGTTGCAAATCGGTTATTTTTTTTATCCCATTGCATTGGAAGGATTTTCAACCCAGTTTTCTTTGTGCAACGCATTGATGCCAAAAGATAGTAAGGTAATGGAATAGGATAAACCAGCAAAGATTGTAAGTGGTTTATCGCGTTCCATTGCCTTCTATGTTTTTGCATGTATAGGATATGATCATAGGCACATTGAACGACTTTAGTGCTAGGATTGTCAACATGGACGTTAAGCGACTCCGTGGATACAAAAGCCGACTTTGATGTAATGCAAATTAGATTTTCCTTAATTATTTTTAACGGTTATCGTACAACAAATACAGTTTATTTAAAATCTTATTTGCATTCCTTTAAACCAATGCGCTGCGCCATTGGACGAGTTGGGTCTCGTGTCAGGGCTTACTAGTGATATACCCGCAAAATCATCAACGACTTTCTATTCTTTATCTTCTGAATCGACATCGGAAAAGCGATCGTTCAGGTGATCTTGAAGACCCACTTCTGGGTCCATCCAAGGTAACAGTTCCATGAATATAAGATAACAATTGTAGTATTGGAATTCTTTTCCATGCGTAGCAAAATAGGCATCTTTTGCCATACTCTCGACATTCGTTCTTGTTTGTTGCCCTACTCCGTTTCGGTACAAATTTCTCTGCAAAGCAATGAACTCCCTAACCGCATTTCCAATTTGCCGGATTCGCTCCTTGATTGCTGATAAAGATCTTCGATTATAGCATTTCCGCTGAGCATATTAAGCCTTGTCATCACTTGAGCCCACATGTCTCCTGCATTAACTCGGAGAGTTCTAACATCTCTTCGTATATAAATGAAAGCCCAACTTCTAATTATAGTTGCATTTTCATCATCAGTGTACCTAACCATTGTTTTAAACGAAATTGTCGGTTCAGAGATCAAACTTATATTGTTTTTAATTTACGTTTGAACTCAGCCAATCCAAATAATTATAGATTTTGAACTTATAGATTTATGTGTGAATTACGTTGAGAATTATGTGTGAACTTATAGATTTTGTTGTAGGAAAGGGTGAAGTTGGGTGGGTTAAATAGGAAAAGTTGGAGGTGAAAGCCACGCCGAGCGGCTTAACTAAGACCGTTGGCGGTCTTGATCACGCCGAACGACGTGACTAGCGCCGCTCGGTGCTTCTTAAGCCGTTTAAAACATATTCCTATAGTTGCAAAAGCCCTTTGTCCATCCACCTGGACAGGTAAACACACAAAAAGTGTTGTACCCATGGAAATTGCCCTTAGTAGTTAACGAATGACCCAATTAGCGTACATGTTTAAAATCTCATCTATAACAACGTAATTTCCAATAATAAATCAATGGAGAAATTAAATTATCACATACATTACACTGCTGCAGGGAGTGTGCACACAATGGATCCCTAAATTCTCAAGATAAATCGAAAACAAAACCCCCAAAAGAAATAAGGCCGTTAAAAAGGGTTACCAAAGCCCACAAATGCTCTATCTGATTGCCTGGGCCTTGGTCCATTTAGTAGTCTGTGCCCATAAATGGAAGGGAATCCCAGTCTAGGGTTTCTCTTTTATCATCCCCTTTTTCCAGCCTCCCTTTTTCTCCCAGCACTACTTCTCTCCTGTATAATCAAAACTCTTCTTCTTCCTCCTCAAACTTCTGATTCAGATCTAAACACCTAAAACATAACTGCTTCATTCTCTTTTGATTAGTTCGTAAGCCTACAGTTTAGTCTATGTGTAATTGAATCTCATCTTAGTCAAATTGATGGTAGTCAAAATAAGTTGGCCATGGCCATCAATTCTATGATTGGATCTTCAATGTAAGTTCATGAATGGAATTTTATTGCTCATGTACCAGTCTTTTACTGAACTGTTTTATGTAATTACATTTTTTTTTTGTTTGTAAATTAAAAATACTTGATTTCGAATTTCCGACTGATCAACTTTGGCTGTTCATCTGCGGCGTTTTAGTGTTCTTGTTAATTATTCTTATGCATTTGCTGTCTTAGTTGAAAAAATTGATTGATACTACTGGGAAAATAAGAGAGAGTACAAAATTAGGTGAATAGGAGATTTCATTCGGCTTAGATTAGTAAGGATTCGGCGTTGAATCAACTTGTTTATGTTTTATATTCTTTGATCTTTGTTGCTCTATGTATGAGATGATGATATCTATGGAAAAGATTACCAAGTTTAGGTGAGAGAAGAGATCATACTGTTTTGTGACTACTGCAAATGCAATGTATTCACCGGACGTTATGATCTTTCTCTCATCTTTCTTTAGGTGCTTTTCTTGTTTATCTGATCTTCTTTTATCTTGGTAATACCATTTTGCTAGCAAAAGATTACCAAATTAGTACTGCAAATGCAACGTATTAGATATGGGGAAGTTGGTATAATTTGTTGTTTTTTATTCTATAATGATTTTACTCAATTTTTTCTTGGATACATTTCTAGTTTTTGTCTGATATTTTTTTTATATCATTAATACCATTTTTGGTATTTTTACCCGGTGTTTGCGCTTTTTTGGACTTGATCTTGTTGCTGTATGATATGATGATATGTTTGGAAAAGATTACAAGATTAGGTGTGAGAAAATATTATAATGTTTGGTGAGTACTGCAAGTGTATTCAGGGCTAAAGATATTATAAGTTGTTGCCAGAACTCACCGGACATTATGATTTTTCTTTCATCTTTCTTTAGGTGCTTTTCTAATTTTATCTGATCTTCTTTTCCTGATAGTATTTTTGTTAAGCTAACTCTATGCAAAACAAAGGTTGATTTTTCAACGTTGTTGGTACCTCTTTTAGGAGTTCCCTAGTTGGGGCGATCTCATGTCCATTGTCTTTGGGAGCTATGTTGCGGTCATGAGATGTCGTTTGTGAGTTTCATGAATATCTATTGAAAAGATTGCCAAATGCAATGTATTCCCTGGATATTATTATTTTTCTCTCGTATTTCTTTCTTCTTTTATTCTGGTAATACTGTTTTTTTTTTTCATTGATGTTTTTTACTCTTCTTCAGGGCAGTAGGGTCCTTTCTAGAGTTCGTCCACGATGGGAGTGAAGTGGTAAGCTGCGATTTATAGTATCTCTTCTTTCAAAGTTATATTTGTTCCCAAAGTAGATGCTTGGAATCTCATCTCCATGTTATGGGGTCTGCACTGCAGCTTATTATACTACCTTTACTTGCAGCCTCACATTCCCTTGATTTATGGGGTATGCTCGTATAGCTTAGTTTGTTTGTCAACAACAAATATTTTGATGTCCGAAAGTTAGGACAATTCGTCGTATAGAACTACTCTTACTATTTCATTTATCATGGGAATATTATGTATTTATGCCTGGTTACCTTGAGGAAGTTGGATGTTGTGGTGTGTCTAATCATAAAATGGTCGGTGGGTGCTGGTTCACTTATACGCAGTTCACATAGACAAGGTCACGGTTTTATTAGCACCGCTTTTTCCATTTTCTATAGATAACTATGATTTTCTCAATGTGTTTTGATTCCATATGCTGGTAAGTGGGTTCGGTTTTAGCATAGCGGTCATAGAATTTCAGTACAAATATCTGTTAGAAGCATTACAGGAATCTTGATTTATAGCACGAGTTTTCCTTTCTTTTGTTTCAGCCATGGTTGTTGTAATGTAACAAATTGGCTTGTTCTCTGAAAGGAGAATCTCATGTTCTATATCTGTTTCGTTATTTTTCCTTTGTAGGTGA
>JAJJMA010088483.1:0-21413 GCA_023529015.1 Papaver nudicaule
TGCTCTTTGGATCGGAGAATAATAAAGAGCCCAGCTGAAAGGCTGTTAATAGGTCATTAAATTTCTTATGTGGTAAAATTTTACAAGAATTGACAGCTATACAGACACCCCCTAACAGCCTAAAGGGAGCCTTTTAGCAAGGAGACTAGAAAATATACAAGTGGACTCTACTATCTACAAAGAAGTGAAACTAGGCGTTAAACAAAGTCGAAGCCCACAAATACCAAAATAATGAGTTGATTTTGGCGCTGCATACTTTACTTTGGCGCTTCAAAGGGTGACAAAATAGGGTCATCGGGAATCAAAACCAAAAATCCTTTTATAAAAATGGACAGTTTTACCCTTATAAAATATGCTAACAAACAACCATGTTCTTCTCCTCCTTCACTACCAACGCCACTACCACCCCGCCAACACCCCTGATAATAGCTCCGCCATCACCATCGCAGCCCTAAAACCCATTCTTCTTCTCTGAATTACCAGTGACGATAAACCATAACCACTTCTGATCTCCCTCAAATTAGGATCTCCTCAAACCATAAACAATTCTGAACAAACCCCATGTTTTCAATCATGTTTTCATTGTTTTTAGGTTAGAATCATCGATTTGGGGTTGTTTTTTTTCGCACCAGTTGGTTTTACGGTTTGGATTTCATATGAAACCGAGGCGTAAACTAGTTTTTACGTCTTGTGATTCTTCATGAAGTAAGGCGTAAAAGATTTTACGCCTTGTAAACCAAGGCGTAAAAGATGCCCTAGTTTTGCCCTAAAATGTTTTACGCCTACCAAACAAAGGCGTAAACATTTTGGAATGTGCTCACAAAAATGTGAACCGTAAACATCAAAACCAAACCGTAAAAAAAAATGCAACCAAACCGTAAAACAAAATATTGGGGCATGAATAATGAATTGGGGTGTCAAAACCAAACCGTAAAAAAAAATGCAACCAAGCCGTAAAACAAAATATTGGGGCGTAAAAAATGAATTGGGGCGTTAAAAACCAAACTGTAAAAAAAAATGCAACCAAGCCGTAAACTATTGAATTGGGGCGTAAAAAATGAATTGGGGCGTAACAACATCAAAACCAAGGCGTAAAAACTGAATTTAACGCCCCAATTGGGGCGTAGAACATATTTTTGGGGCGTAAAATTTTGGGCGTAAAACATATTTTTTGGGTCGTAAAACATATTTTTTGGGGCGTAAATTTTTTATGCCCCAAAAAATAAACCGTAATTTTTCACACAAAACCAAGCCGTAACTAGGCCAATTGGGGCGTAAAACATATTTTTGGGCTAAAATTTTGGGGCGTAAATTTTATTTTTGAGGCGTAAAACATATTTTTGGGGCGTAAAACCTATTTTTGAGGCGTAAAACATATTTTTGGGGCGTAAATTTTTTTTTGGGCGTATTTTTTTTTGTTGCGGCGGCGACTGTCGGCAGTTATTTTTTTATGGTGGTGGCGGCAATTATTTTTGGTGATGATGTTAGTGGTGACGGCAGTTGTAGTAGGTGGTGGGGGTGGTAAAAAGAATAGAGAAGAAAATTATATAGAAAGGTAGGGTTTTAATTTAAACCTAAATGTGTAAGGGTAATTTAGACTTTGCATACTTATTTAGACATCCCTTATAACTACCCTTTGGATGGTTTTATTACTTTGAAGCGCCAAAGGAAAGTCTGCAGCGCCAAAAGCAGCGCATCCAAAATAAGCAGAAACATAGGCACGCAGGCCCATTAAGCATAACTCAAAGCCCTTGTCCAAACTCGACTCAGACAACCAACTCAGGCAAAACTCGACTCAGACAAACCTGACTCGGGTTCAACATTTGGATTCTCCACTTCCTGAAGGAAAATTGGTCTACCTTCATACGTTTCCAGCACAGCTGAAAGGCTGGTTAATTGGTTGTCAGGAGATCCTGGACCAAAGGCTTGACAGACAAGATGTTCCGGTTCCTCGCTAACTTTTGGATCAAATCATATTTTTTCCATTAGATGTTGTAATATATTGGGTTTTGCGCATGCAGGTACGAGAAATGAGAGGCTTGAAAAGTAAACACTTTGGGAAGACGCAGGCACCAACACCAGCTGGAAAAATGAAAATGTTGGGGAGGATGTGGAGCTTGCCACTAATTAGGTGCTCGACTAAGTGAATTGGGGGCAATGATCTAGGTCGAAATTGTGAGCCAGATCATTGCTACAGAGGACCTGGAACTAGTTAAGTTGATAGTACTAGATTATTATCAGGGAAGAAATTGCAACCAAAACCATTGATTTTGGCTTGTATTGTTTAATTAATTCAATAATGTGTGATTCTCTAGTTTATACTTGAGTAGTGTTTTGTGGCTGTAGCTTGTAAAATAGTGTTGTGGTATTATATTATGATCCATCCCTTGGCAGTATTGTACTGTACCACAACATTGTCAAGTGTTATGGTATAGGCCATTCACATGATTGTCGTCAGTAAAATGTGCATTGTACTTCATTAGTGTTTTGAAACTTGTTGGGCCGAGCGAAGCAAAGGAGGACCGTATATAGGGTGACTTTTGTGTCAAACCAGGTGCACCTGATTTGACCAAATTACCCTTTTGCATCGTTTTTTCTCTCTTTTCTTTTTAGACAGTTTCGTAGATAAGCCAAAATATGAAGGGTAGATGTAGAAAATTAAAAATAAAAAAACTGGGTTATTAATCAAATTGTTGAGGGTATTTTTGTCAAAGCATCTCGAAAAAATCTCATTTGTGTTTTTCAAACTATTCCCTTCGTTCTTCTCCCACCATTATTCAGACTTCCATTATCAGACCACCAATACTACCTCCGCCGCTACCACCACCACCACCACCACCGTCAAAACCGCCATCACCATAAACCACACCGTCGTCACATCCACCACTAAATTGATCATCAATTTTAATCAGAAACAATAAAACAAACAGTTGAACAGTTAAAAAATCTTTCAAATACTACATTAGATCTATGTTTCTTCTTCAATTTTTTCCACATACCAATTTTTTTTAAAAAAAAACCTAAATCAAAACATCAAGAATCCATTTTGAGCAAACCCCAATTCCAGTCTTACAGACATATTACATGTTTAAAAATCATTAGATTATTAAGTGATTTGATCAGAAACGATCATTTCTCCTTCATATTCGTCGGATAAACAAAACAAATAATTCTCAAATTCCAAAGATCAATCCATTAATCAAATTGTAAACAACAACGAATTTAATAGAACCCCATTCACTAATATCACCTTCTACATAGCCTGATTTTATGAAATTAAATTTCTGGAAAACAGAGATCAATCCATCATTTAAAAGCAAACAAAGCTGTTCATCAATATTTCAGTAGCAAAGTAGCGGGTCGGGTTGACCTAAACCAGAACCATGAGCATACATTCGACCCATATATATTCATTGCATTTTCCATAATTTAACCATTACATAATTCATTAGAATTAAAATTACTTGTTCTTCTTCTTCTTCACACAAACACCCATAACTGGTTAACATGAAAAAAACATCAATTTCATAGAACCTTAGCTTTAAAGATCTTTTAATTCTTGATTTCATTGACCAAACCCTTTAATTTTTAAATCATATCAGAACCCGAAATTCCTGTTCTGAGAGAAATACTTGAGCATAGAGAGGAAGAGGAGAGCAAGCAAGAAAAGAAAAAGAAACAGAGCGAGAGGCGGAGAAGATAGGAAATTTGTAAAAGGATGAAGGAGAAACAGAGACAGAGGGTTGCAAGAAACAATGATACTCCCTTCGTTTCAAAAAAATAGGTCAGTTTGAATTTTTTCCTATTTTTTCCTAAAAATTAGGAAACTTAATTAAACTAAAAATATTTGATTTAAATTTGTTTTTTTTTATGATTGGTTTATCGTTGACATGTGTTATGAGTTAACAAAGAAAATTCACAATTTGTATTTGACGGAGAAAATTAAGTTTTGTGTTTCATATGAAAACAAAGAAAAAATAGACATAAAAAATTTGAACAGCTAAGTCTTAAATTATCCAAATACTTTGGGTTTCATTGTACAAATTTAGAGCTAATCATTGGCCAAATCCCATTAAAAAAATCATTGTGGCCAAAATATGTGAACTTCCTCGGTGGTTTCAATTTAAAGTGGCTAGGAGTTTACATAGATCCGAACCCCTGTATTACGTTTTATTTGTTTTTTTTATACATTTGGTTAAATTTTGTGCATGTATTCTTTGTCGACTTCGGATGGGCGGGCCCGTCCACCATGTTAGCGGTCATCTAGTATGTAGCCTTACTTAGCAAGAGCATCTCATGCGTGTCTCATCTTTTGCCCTGGGTGACATTCCAATTCCAGAATTAGCTTGGGGACTTCTGTTGTAAATTTCTTAAATACCCTCTTACTTTGGGTGTACGAGTAGAAAATATGCATAGGTACTCGAGGTGCCAAATCCATCAGATCTGCTCATACATACAATATTCAGTTGAGATTCAGTGGTGCGAAGACCATAAGAACAATACCGAAGGTACTATGAACAGTAATTTAAGACCAAACTTATAAGAGTAAAGGCAAAATATAAGAAGACTTTTATGTATTTCGATGTTGTGATTACATGAATATAACCCTAAGGAACCAGAGGAGATAACAAACCTAATCTCTCTCTTGCTACTTAGGCTCAACCCCAAAAGAATCCAACCCTTACAAAGTTTTCCAAGCTCGCCTTATATAAGCCGAGCTTGGGTGGTTTACAGCTAATAAAGACAAAAGACTCAATCGTGGTGGTGTCAGTTTCTGTCGAGTAAGGCGGTTTATTCGCTGTCGCTCCGAAGTTGAGTCTAGGGCTTCGGTCCTTCGACAGAAGTCCGAATCCTTTCCTTCCGAGTGTTTGCTTCGCTTGTTATGTGACTTCCTTCTTTAGGCTGGTCCGAGATCTCTCTGCCAATCCTCTCGGTGTGGTTAGGCTTTCTGGATGCGAGACACGTGTTCCGAGGGGTTTTGCCCCCTACATTGGGTCTTAGGTTACACACCCATCAAGTGCTTTTGTTTGTCACCTTACTTGGCCAACAAGTTTGATCGAAGTCATAGTCTTGGGAGTCACTTCTCTTGTTGTATAAGTATTAGGGTTTTACACATATACAAAGAAATTCACTCTTTTCGAACCTTTTTCCTACCCAGTATCCTATTTGCATACTCTTCCGTTTCCGGTGCAATGAATGCTTGCTCCAAAAAGAGTGGTGGTGCTTGCTCTAGAAAGAATGGGGGTAATTTACCACCTGATATTTTGAATGAGATCTTCACTCGTCTTCCATTCAAACCCTTGCATACATTCAGGTGCGTTTCAAAACTATGGAACTCGCTTTTATCTAACCCATCTTTGGTGCACAGAGTATTCAGCACTACTTCTACTCCATGGGCGATGGTTTACAGCCACAATCCCCAAATCTTTGAAACCCATTCTTCTGACTTCTACCGCAACTTCATAAACGGCTATGACGGCTTTTCCTTCCAATTTCTAGTTGAAAGAGAATATAACAGTGAAAAAGGATCATGTGAAAGTTGTAACTACGAGGTGGTTACCAATAATGTGTACCTTATAGCTTCGTCTGATAATGGTCTAGTTCTTTATAGAGCAGAACGTTGCCACTGTGACTTCCATGTATGTAATCCGCTCACCAAACAATGTGTCTCACTTCCTCCTTGCCCTGGCAAAGGTTTACTAGACTACAGTTTTTTTAGTTTGGTATCCGAAACCCCAACTACAAGTGACTACAAGGTGGTCTTAGCTGCATATACATCCGTCAGTCACACTACCACCTTGGAGATATTTTCTTCCGACACAGGTGAATGGAAGACGTATACAGATGTTCACAGCTACAAACCCACCTTTTCAAGTTATTTTTCTAAGATGGTTATCCGCAGCGGAGTCCTGTATTGGACTAATTACGTGCACACAAATAGAATCGGGTCTGAATGTAAGATGGTCATCAGAGCTTACAATATCGAGAACAACGAAATGCCAAGGAACCAGTTGAGGTTAATCGACTTGCCTAAGGAATTTAAACGCCCAAATGGTGGGTTTTTTGGGATGTCAGAAGGGTCCATCTACTATGGCCATTACTCAGGATGGAGTGCGCCGCGTTATCTGAGTATTTGGCTGCTTGAGGACTACGGCAATGGAGGATGGGTGTGGAAACCGGTGCACAAAAATATTGAAATTGATGGTCACGCATTATTCAGAGATATTGTTAATGTGTACTACTATTTCCATCCGGGGAATCGAAATACTGTTGTCTTTGCTGATAGCCGTGGTGTTGGAAGTTTATCTTTGGCCTACGACCTTGGAACTCAAACTTACGAAGTTTTCCGTGGTTCACCTATTCCATCTTGTTTGACAAGTGTTACCCCGTGGCCACCGCTTATGATAACACCAAAGCCAACTAAAATTCCTATACTGTCATCCTCCGCTACTGATAACACTGAAGGCAACAAGAATTCCTTCACTCTCAGAGATTGATGAATTACTACCTGCTGCATAATTTTTGTAAGGTATTCTCTCTATCCGTGGAGACCTAGCTAGTTGTTCTTACTGCCCCTTGTGAACGAATATGCATAATATTGATTTCTTGTTTTCTTATTTTGAACCAATTGAATGAGCAAATTTAACATGTTTTACTTGTGAAATTGATGTGTATATGCCTCTTTCTATCACACAAATAGATCAGTAGGGAAGGAGATTATATTATCTCTACTATGAACAGGTGCATAGTACTGTCATGTTTAGCTAATTTGGTTGTTAGTTTGATTTTTTTTTCTTTTTTTCTTTTGAATGTATATTGAAAAAGAAAAGTGATATTTACATTGTACAATTGATCATAATAGATCAAAGAACCCGAAGAAAGAAAGAAAGACTGTGATTACAGGTTGATTATAGTGTCCCAATGATTAATAACTTGGCTCAACGAGTGGCCATCAAAAGTATTGTCTTGCGAGCACCATAGGTGGATGTTTTGCTTGGCTGCAACGATTAGAGCTTTCTTAGACTTTTCCTTTCCCCATGTCTTCTTGAATTCCTCTCCTTCCAAATCTCTTTCAGAATGGCATATGGAATTGCCTTCCAAATCTGGTATTGCGTTCTTTACCATCTAATGTTTTGAATGAGATCTTCACTACTTGTCTTCCATTAAAACCCGTACACACATTCAGGTGCGTTTCCAAGCTATAGAATTCGCTTTTATCTAACCCATCTCTCGTGCACAAGGTATTCAAACGCACTACTACTTCCCCTCCGTGGACCATGGTTTACGGCAACTCTTTCAGACTCACTCTCCCAACTTTCACTACAACTTCATAAACGATCATGTCAGACTTTCTTTTAAGTTCCTGGCATATCCTAATAGATTATGCCTTATAGATTCATCTTTTAATGGTTTAGTTCTTTGTATGACAAGTTCAGCCGGTAACATAACATTCATGGTATGTAATCCTCTCACCCAACAATGTGTCTCACTTCCCCCTCGCCCAGGCCTAGGTTCTCTAGAATATGATTTTTGTAGTTTGGTATCTGAAACCTCAACTGCTAGTAACTAACTACAAGGTGGTTTTTTCTACATATACATCCGCCACTTGCACTGCCAGCTTACAAATATTTTCTTCTGATACTGGTGAAAGGAGAATGGATCATGAAGTTCATAGCGATAATCCCATCTTTTCAAGTTATTTATCTAAAATGGTTATCCACGGCGGAGTCCTGTATTGGACTAATTACGTATACACTGATACAACTCAGTCTGAATCCAAGATGGTCATCAGAGCTTACAATCTCGAGAACAACCATATGCCAAGAAATCAGTTGATGTTAATCAACTTGCCTGAGGATATAAGATGCCCCACTGGTGGGTTTTTTGGGGTATCAGAAGGGTCCAAAAAACCGTGGCCGATTTTTGATAACACCAAAGCCAACAAGAATCCCCTCAGTGCCACCCTCTCGGAGAGATTACCTACGGACTATAGTAGTAGTATGGTGATTTATATGGAGGAAATTGTTTGGGATTGGATTATATATTTAGTACATAACATAAGCCATTCAGTAATAAAATTTAATTTATTTTGTTCTTATTGGAGGCATAATCATGCGCTGTGTTGTTTGCCAATAGTTTATTGGATGCATAATCATGCGCTACGTTGTTTGAGGTGCAAGGCGAAGCGCCAAGTTAGACGCCTCAAGCCTCAAGCGCTTCTGTTGCGACCAGAAAAATTGAACCAATTAAGGGTAACGGGCTGGCACATTAGGCTCTTTGGGAGCATTACAGCCGAGGCACTATCCCACCGACTCGTGCGCCTGTGGTGCCTCGGGTGCACTACATAACATAATGATGTTTTCCTCGGGCAACAACATGTGACTATAGCTCAGTGGCCCAACAAAACAAAGATCCAGCAAAATCACCTCAAAAAAATAAAAAATAATAAAAGGAAAACCCTATATTCTCAAAAACTCTTATTCTTCAATCTTACAAGCAACTTATCTTCAACAACCATTGGGTACAAGTGATGAACGGCACAACATAAGCGGTTAGCTTCTTGCATATTTCATTGATTCTGCAATACACGACAATGAGTTCACGCTCCAAAGGGAATGGTAAGGATTTACCAACTGATATCTTGTATGAGATCTTCACTCGTCTTCCATTAAAACCCATATTTAAGTTCAGGTGCGTTTCGAAGCTCTGGAAGTCTCTTTTGTCCAACCCATCTTTCCTGCACAAACTCTGGACCATCATCGTTTACTTAACAGATGAGTATTTGTATTTCCCAGGTAAAATCCGCCCCAATTCTTTGAAACTCACTATTCCAATCTTTACCACAACTTGATAAGCAATCATGAAGGGTTATCCTTTGAGTTCCTGTTAGATAAACCCTATAGAGTACACCTTATAGCCTCGTCTATTAATGGTTTAGTTCTATATAGAACAAAACGTTGTGACTTGATAACGTTCCATGTGTGTAATCCTCTTACCAAACAATGTGTCTCACTTCCCCCTTGCCCTGACCAATGTTCTCTGGACTATTATTTTGTTGCGTTGGTATCTGAAACCTCAACTACTAGTAACTACAAGGTGGTTTGTTCTGAATATGCATCCGACACTGCCACCTTTCAGATATTTTCTTCTGATACGGGTGAATGGAGAATGTATGAAGTTCAAACCTGCTTTTCTCTCTATTCATCTAATTTGGTTATCCACAGGGGAGTCTTGTTCTGGACTGATTACGTGAACACAGAGTCTGAATCTAAGATGATAGTCAGAGCTTATAATCCCGAAAACAATGAAATGCCAAGTAATGTGATATGGTTAATCAACTTGCCCGAGGATGTAAAATGCTATTCTAGAGGGTTTATTGGGGTGTCAGAAGGGTTCATGTACTATGGCAATGTTAATTTCCCAACATGGGATATGCCCGGTTTTCTCTGTGTTTGGCTGCTTGAGCACCACTGTGATGGAGGATGGGTTTGGAAGCCGGTGCACACAGATATTGAAGTTAAGGGTACTGACACATTATCCACAGATTCGTTTGGATTCTACTGTTTCAATCCGGAGGATCGAAATGTTGTTATCTTTGCTAAAAGATCTCTCACTTTGGCCTTCAACATTGGAACTCAAACTTGCGAAGTTCTTCGTACATCACGTGTTTCATCTTCTTTTGATGGTACTTGGGATCACTGGGGCTGGCTGCGGCGGCTGGTGATAACACCAAAGCCAACAAGAATTCCTTTACTATCGCCCTCTCAGTAATTTTTTTTCTTCTTCTTCCGGATACTTAATAGTATGATCACTTGTTCTGCTAATGGTAACTAATTTTCTGTGTGCAATATATGCTAAACTTGGGTTTCTAGATTGCTAAACGATTTATCTTGCAAAACCAGGCTGATATTGTAAACTTTTTGGGTTTCTAATTAAGCGTTGTCTTATCGAAGGAAAAAAGAACTACTAAATGTTGTACTAGGGAAACTGATATCAAAGGAAGTAGTTGCAAGACACTGCGCCACAACTTTAATGCCTATTGGCTTTGGTGTTATCCTAGACCAGATTAATTCCAATTGGAGTTGTTCCTGAGTTGAATATTTGGGCAGCAGAATTGGGTTGTGCTACTGATTCTATTCCTTTTATCTATCTTGGAATGCCACTAGGTGCTAAGTCAAATTCTAAAGCATTATGGGATCCAGTTATTAAGAAATTTGATTCAAGGTTATCTTTCTGGAAGCAGTGCTCTTTGTCTAAGGGAGGTAAACTTACACTCATTAAACATGTTCTTACTGCATTACCGATGTATTATTTTTCACTCTTTAGAGCCCCAGTTTCTGTGATTGATCAACTTGAGACGAGAATTAGGAAATTTCTATGGGAATATAAGGAGGGTAGTAGAAGTTCACATCTCGTCAGGTGGGAAATGATCTGCGCTACAAAAGATAGAGGAGGTTTGGGTGTGTTAGACCTCAGGTTAATGAACTTGTCACTTCTGGCTAAATGGTGCTGGAGATTCGGTATTGAAAAGAACAACTTATGGTGTCTTATTATCACGGAAAAATATGGATCTACTTCTTCTACTTGGTTTCCTGGTAAGGTTTCATCTCCATACGGTATTTCTTGTTGGAAGGCTATATCAGAAACAAGTAATCTCGTCAATATCCATTCCACTATTTCTGTCCATGATGGTACACATGTCTCTTTCTGGAACGACAAATGGGTAGGAGATAATACTCTGTCTTTAGCTTTTCCTGATGTTTATAAACTAGCTAGAGATAAAGATGCCTCTGTTGCAAGCCAAATCACAAGTACTGGTTGCTGGAATTTAAATTTCAAAAGGAGGTTCACTAATAGTGAAGCAAATCATCTTGCTGCCTTTCTCCATGTTGTTGGTGATTCTCCACCTGTTTTAGACAGTCTGCAAGATACAAGAAGATGGTCTTTGAGTTCTGACGGCATCTTCTCCGTAAAAACATTATATGCTAAGTTAAATGAAGGTACCGGTGTAGATAACTTTCCTAGCTCTTTTATTTGGAAGCAGTGTGTTCCTCCTAAGGTTTGTTTCCTATTGTGGAGTGCAGTCCATGGAAAGTTGAATACTGCAGATATGTTGGCGAGAAAGAGAATCACTGTTGAGCATATTTGTAATCTTTGCGGGAATTCCTTGGAGACTGCGGACCACATCTTCTTACACTGCAAAGTAGCCTCTAAAGTATGGGAAATGTTGACACCTACTTTTTGGTCTTGGTCTTTCCCTAGGACTGTTTATGATCTTGCTCATTGTTGGCATATGAACTCTCTTTCAAGTTCAGGCAACAAGGTATGGCCTATCATCCCTCATGCAGTTGTTTCGGTAATTTGGAAAGAAAGGAATGACAGAGCATTTGAAGACAAGCATTCTTTCAAAACCGACTCTGATCTTGGCAATGAAGCAAGGTCTCTCGTACTTGCATGGACAGCGGCATTTGGCAATAGAGTTCACTTAAATCTTTCAGATTCTATCCTCAACTGGGACACCATTTTTATGTAATTCATCATTGTATTCTTGCTGGCTACCTATTGTGGCTTCTGTAAATTCTTTACCTTAATAAAATTCTCACTTTCAATCAAAAAAAAATATCAAAGCAAAAGCATTGATATCAATTGACTGTACGTGTACGTTAATGCTGTAGCAATCAATACCAGTCCTGTTTAGCTCTAGACACACAAGCGCACACACAGACGAGTATAAGCAAGCACACACAACAACCACATAAGAATAAAGAAGAAGCAAACCACAACACAGAGATTTATAGTGGTTCGGCAAAGCCTACTCCACTTGACGATGATGAACCTTTTCACTATGGAAATCTGAAAAAAAATTACAAGAACCACACGGTATAGTCCCTTGATGTTTTCTCTTGTCTCACAACCCTTACAAGAACAAGTCTCAATGTTGTGTAACCTTACGACTAGAAGAAAACCTATATGTCTCTCCACCTATATGTCTGTGTATTAGACTCATTAGACTACCACATATTTATAACCTTCAATACTTGGATGTCAAGTAATACTCAATGTCCAAATCCTAGACGGTTTCCTAACTTCACAATTTCCTTATTCTAACCCAAGTCGGTTTACTTAGTTACCTAGAATAGGACTCTTGTAAGCTTCCTTGTATTAGTGAAAGACTTGCTCAACAAATATTACAATTCTCCACCTTTGTTGACAATCTTTCACTCACCACATTGTTCTTCACTTCACGTACTTCATCGTCACCACATTGCACATTTCGGTGCCTACACTGGTATAGTGTTGATCAAGTTCAAACAATGTTTGAACTTACTAACCAGTACTACCTTCGTAAGCATGTCTGAAGGATTATCCTTTGTGTGAATCTTCAGTACATATATGCATTCTTGTTTGACTCCAAAAACTCCAATCAAGCCTTTAAGCCAAGTAGCTTCCTTCATGGCCTCATTTACTGCAATTAGCTCAGCCTCAGCTGTTGATTGAGCTACAACTGATTGCAATGACGACCTCCAGCTTATTGGACCACTAGCCAATGTAAACACATATCCTGTAGTTGATCTAAGTCGATCAACATCACACGCATAATCTGAATCCACATACCCACTAACTTGTGGTTCTTTATCAACCTCTTGCTGATAAACTAACCCAACATCTAGCGTGCCCTTTAGATACCTCAGTATCCCCTTCACAGCTTGCCAATGTTGTTTTCCTGGATTTGCCATAAATCTACTGACAACTCCAACAGCTTGTGCAATGTCTGGTCTAGTACAAACCATTGCATACATCAATCTACCAACTACACTCGCATATGGAACACGAGCCATGTACTCCTCACCAGCTTCAGTAATTGGTTTCATCTTCACGGACAACTTCAAATGACCACCCAATGGTAGACTCATAGGCTTTGAATCTTGCATTCCAAACCTCTCTACAATCTTCTCCAGGTATTGTCTCTGTGTGAGACACAAGCTACCCATCTTTCTGTCTCTTTGAATTTTCATTCCAAGTATCTTCTTAGCTGCCCCCAAATCCTTCATCTCAAACTCCATACTAAGTTGAGCCTTCAACTTATCTATATCCATCATGCTTTTCGCAGCAATGAGCATATCATCCACGTATAGAAGTAGAAATATTTAGGAATCATCATGAAGCTTCTTTGTATACACACAACTATCATGAAGACTGTGTGTGAACCCTTGCCTCTTCAAGAATGTATCAAATCTCTTATACCATTGTCTGGGTGATTGCTTAAGCCCATACAATGATTTCTTCAATTTGCATACATAATCTTCTTTACCTGCAACAACATAACCTTCGGGCTGTGACATATAAATGTCCTCCTCCAAGGTACCATGTAAGAACGCTGTCTTGACATCAAGTTGCTCTAACTCTAAGTCATAGGATCCTACTATTGCTAACAAGGTACGGATCGAAGTGTGCCTCACAACTGGAGAGTAAATTTCGTGTAATTAACACCTTCCCTTTGTGCATAACCCTTAGCTACCAAACGCGCCTTAAACCGTATGCTATTTATACCAGGAGTTGTTTCCTTCTTCACAAATACCCATTTGCAACCAATGGCTTTGCTACCCTTAGGCAACCTAACTAGTTCCCAAGTACCATTCTTGTGTAGAGAATCAATCTCATCATCTGTAGCTCCTTGCCACTTTACAAAGTTGGAATCTTTCATCGCCTCTTGAAAAGTGCTAGGTTCATCACCATTAATCATGAATGCAAATGCTGTATGATAATCTTTCATCCAAACAGGTGGTCTCCTGTTTCGTGAATCTTTATCGTTCACTAAGGAATCTTCTTGTTGTTGTTGCTGAGATTCATCATTCGGAATCTCTACCTCATCTGTATCTTCTTCAAATACAGAATCATGTTTAGGAATTTCTCTTTCCTCCACAGCCTCACCAGTCTCTACCTCCACCTGAGTTACATTCTCTTTGTTAGGGTGTAACAAAGACTTCTCATCAAACGTAACATCCATGCTAATAACAACCTTGTGGGTTTGTTCACACCACAACTTGTAATCCTTGACTCCTTCAGCAACACCAATGAAAATTGCCTTCTTTTCTCTTGGATCTAACTTACTCTCTCTGACACGTGATAGTAAACTGGACAACCAAAAACCTTAATAGAATCATAGTTAGCAGGTTTGCCAGTCCACACCTCAATAGGTGTCTTTAACTAAATAGCAGTCGATGGTGATCTGTTAATTAGATAGCACGCCATACTTACTGCCTTAGCCCAAAATTCTTTACCCAACTTAGCATTGGATAACATGCACCGTGCTCTCTCCATAAGGATACGATTCATTCGCTCCGCTACCCCATTCTGTTGAGGTGTTCTTCTCACAGTCCAGTGTCTGACTATGCCTGCACTCTGACAATACTCCTTCAATGGGTCGTTCTTTTATTCCCCACCATTATCCGACCTAAGTCGCTTCACCTTCTTGCCAGTCTAGGTCTCTATCATAGTCTTCCACACCTTAAACTTCTCGATAACTTCATCCTTCGTCTTCATATTATACAACCACACTCTCCTTGAGAAATCATCGATAAAAGTGACAAAGTACCTCCTTCCTCCTTTGGATATCTCCCTAGAAGGACCCCATACATCAGTATGAACATACTCCAGTACACCTTTAGTACAATGGATTGTTTTACCAAACTTCACCCTATGTTGTTTTCCATAAACACAATGTTCACAGAAATCAAGTTTGGCTTTCTTCAATTTGTCAAGCACACCTTGCTTGCACAATACCTCTAGTCATTTCTCACTGAAATGCCCCAGTCGCATGTGCCAGAGTCTTGAAATACTAGAGTATCCATCATTCTCAATTCCTGCATAAGCTCCACCCACCACTGTATCACCACACAAGAGATACAAATTTATTTGTCTCTTAGCTTGAATCACCACCTTCGAGTCTGACTTCATCACCTTTGTGAATCCACCTTCCATTACAATCTTGTAACCTTTGGATTCCAAAGTACCCAATGATATCAAATTCTTCTTCAACTCTGGAATATGCCTCACCTCAGACAAGGTATGTACCTTTCCTTTAAGATTCTTGATTCGTATTGTTCTTATCCCAACTACACCACAAGCGTAATTATTACCTAGTAGCACAGTACCACCTCCTATAGATTCATAAGAAGTAAACCAGTCCCTGTGAGGACTCATATGATAAGAACAAGCTGAATCAAATATCCACACGTCACGATGCTCACTACATGTGACTGTTAGCACATCTCCAGTATCAGAACTATCTTCAGCTATTGCTGCTTGCGAACTTGAATCACGATTCTCCTTAGCTTTAAGCTTTGGACAATCTTTCTTCCAGTGTCCAGGTTTGTGACACCAATGACAATCAGACTTCCCTATGGTTTTTCCCTTATACTTGGTCTTCTTAGAACCAGGTCTCTTTCCATTGTTTACATACAATCAACCGCTTGATCACTTTCTATAGCATCCTTCTTACGAAACTCGTCACTTAACAAGACAGCAATTACGTCGTCTAACTTGATAGTATCTTTCGATGCCAATGTACTTTGAATCAATGTATCATATGTATCAAAAAACAAACACAGTAGTGTCATAGCTTGGTCTTCGTCTTTAACAACTTCTCCTACATTAGTTAAATTAGTCATCAACTTATTAAAGTTGTTGATATGTTCGTTAATAGACGTACCTTCCTTGAATCGAAAACGATACATCTGTTTCTTTCGAAACAACCTACTTGTGAGAGACTTCGTCATGTACAAACTTTTCAACTTCGTCCACAAAGACTTTGCAGACTTCTCAGACATAACATTGTTCGTGACCTCCTTGGACAAACACGAACGAATTGCAGCACAAGCCTGCAAATCATATTCTTCCCATTCATCATCATCCATATCCTTTGGCCTAACATCCTTCAAAGCTTTATGTAAACCCTGCTGGATCAGTGCATCTTTTACTTGCACTTGCCAAAGACCAAAATCTGTTCTTCCATTAAACTTATCCACATCAACCCTAATGTTGCATGCTTTGGTGTTGGTACCTTCGCTGACTTCAACGGAATATGAGTATCCCCTTCTCCCATCTCTCACAACACCACTTCTTTGATCTCAGAGTTAACAGAACAAGGCTCTGATACGTACCAATTGTAGCAATCAATACTAGTCCTGTTTAGCTCTAGACACATACAAGCACACACACATACGAGTATAAGCAAGCACACACAACAACCACATAAGAATAAAGAAGAAGCAAACCACAACACAGAGATTTATAGTGGTTCGGCAAAGCCTACTCCACTTGACGATGATGAACCTTTTTACTATGGAAATGTGAAGAACAATTACAAGAACCACACGGTATAGTGCCTTGATGTTTTATCTTGTCTCACAACCCTTAAAAGAACAAGTCTCAACGTTGTGTAACCTTACGACTAGAAGAAAACCTATATGTCTCTCCACCTCTATGTCTGTGTATTAGACTCATTAGACTACCACCTATTTATAACCTTCAATACTTAGATGTCAAGTAATACTCAATGTCCAAATCCTAGACGGTTTCCTAACTTCACAATTTCCTTATTCTAACCCAAGTCGGTTTACTTGGTTACCTAGAATAGGACTCTTGTAAGCTTCCTTGTATTAGTGAAAGACTTGCTCAACAAATATTACAAATGCGTCAAAGCAAAAGCATTTGTCTGGTAAAGCTTCCAAGGTTAGCAATCGGCAATAATAGATTATTATCAATCATCTAGAATTAAATCGCAACCCCAGTCATTGAGATTGGCTTGTAGTGTACTGGTTAACTTAAGTCTTGATCAGTAATGTTTGTGGTTGTATTGTACTATATATATTGTTCCCACCTTCTCACTTAGATAGGCCACTGTTATTCTTTTCATATGATAGTCGTTAAAAATGTTCATTGTTTACATTGTTTCAAAACTTGTATGTATTTTATCTAGCAAGAGGGAAGCCCGTGTCTAATTTGTGCCCTGGGTGATATCTGAATTCAGCACTTGATCTATAGTAGGAAACAGTAACACCATAAGAAATAACAGTAACACTTGATTTAGTTTGTCACCTCTTACTTGGTCAACATGCTTGATCAAGCAAGTCATAGTCTTGGGAGTCACTTCTCTTATTGAGGTATAATATGTACAGGATTAATATTTTTGGAATTTCTTATATTTGGAAATTCCATTGTTTTCCCCCTATAAAAAGACAAGTTAAAAAATCACTCTTTTCGAAGTGTCCATCACAATGAGTTCATGCTCCACGGAGAATGGTGGTGATTTACCAACTGATGTCTTGTATGAGATCTTCAAGCGTCTTCCGTTGAAACCCGTATTTAAATTCAGGTGCGTTTCCAAGCTATGGAACTCTCTTTTATGTAACCCATCTTTGTTGCACAATGTTTTCAGTACTACTGCTTCTCCATGGGCGATGGTTTACAGCAACAATTTTTTTAACTCACCCCAAATATTTAAAACCTACTCTTCCAATTCTCACTACAACTTCATAAACAGCCATGACGGCTTTTCATTCCCCTACGAGGTGAAAAAGAATTATGTGAAAGTTGTAACTACGAGGAGGTTGCGAATGTTTACCTTTTAGCTTCGTCCGTTAATGGCTTAGTTCTTTATACAAAACGACGCTGCTGTGACTGGACGTTCAATGTGTGTAATCCGCTCACAAAACAATGTGTCTCACTTCCTCCTTGCCCCGGCAAAGGTTTACTAGACTACAATTCTTTTAGTTTGGTATCTGAAACCTCAACTACTAGTGACTACAAGGTGGTTTTAGCTGCATATACATCCGTCAGTCACACTATCACCTTGGAGATATTTTCTTCTGATACAGGTGAATGGAAGACGTACAAAGATGCTCACAGCTACGACCGCACTTTTACAGGCCTTTTATCTGATATGTTTATCCACGATGGAGTTCTGTACTGGAGTATTTACGTGTACACAGATATATATGAGTACTCTGATGGTAAGATGGTCATCAGCGCTTACAATCTCGAGAACCAACAAATGCCAAGGAATCAGTTGATGTTAATCAGCTTGCCTGAGGATATAAAAGACCCCAATGGTGGGTTTTTTGGGATGTCAGAAGGGTCCATCTACTATGGCCACTACTCAGGATGGAATGTGCCGGGTTTTCTCAGTGTTTGGATGCTTGAGGAGTACTGTAATGGAGGATGGGTTTGGAAACCGGTGCACAAAAATATCGAAATTAAGGGTCACGCATTATTCAAAGATATGTTTCGAGTGGACCACTATTTCCATCCGGGGGATCGAAATATTGTTGTCTTTGCTTATTACTCTGGTGTTGGAAGTTTATGTTTGGCCTATGACCTTGGAACTCAAACTTACGAAGTTCTCTGTGGTTCACCTATTCCATCTTCTTTGGCAAGTGTTACCTCGTGGCCACCGTTTATAATTACACCAAAGCCAACAAGAATTCCTTCACTGTCTGAGATTGATAACTAATACTATCTACTGCATAAGTTTTGTGATTTTGGTATCTTTTAATGAATTGAATGAGCAAATTTAACTTTTAGATTTATATGTTTTACTTGTGCAATTGAATGAACTTTTCACAACCCCTAACCTCGTCACTTGACGTTCAATGTATGTAATCCACTATCCGTCTCACATCCTCCCAGCCCATGCAAATCTCTCAGCCTCAGGGCAGGTGGTTGGTTCCTACTCAGTTTTATATGATTCGCCTATGATTATCCTCTATCCGCGGTGGACTCTTGTATTGGATTCATAACCACATAATCTTTCTGCTGCATAATTTTTGTAATTTTGGTTTCTGTTAAGGAATGAATGCTTAGTATCATTGCTTGTTCTCTTATAGCAAACCAATTTGAATGAGCCGATTTAACTAATATATGTTCTACTTGTGCAATTGATACAATAGATTGGCAGGGAAGGAGTTAGTAAGGTATGATTCTTTTGAGTGGTTTGTGACTTTAGTCGTTTTTTCACTTGGTCCACTTTCACTCAAGGTTACTTTTAACATTAAGTACATGCACACTTACGCGCGACAACAACAATGAGTTCATGGTAGAAATGATCTGCGTTATGGCATCATGAAAACGCCGTAATACTTTCGCTCGTGACACGATATTATTCAAGCGATCGTGAATGGTCCTGGTTTTTTGTTTTGAAATCTATAAGAAGGCCTTTTGCATCATAGAAAGAAACTGATTGTACCCGAATATAAAATTCAAGCACAAACACAATAACTGTAGAACGTAGGAAACTGTATATCTGGATCTCCGGTTGTAGTCTTCGATCTTCACACGAACTGGATTGACAATGGAGGGGGGTACCTGCAGAAAACCCTCCGATGCCAAAGTCAGTAGGTGTTTTGCACAGGTGTATTTGTGTGGGAAAAGTTGCGTACCTTTTGGTGATCCAGACCCCTCTATTTATATGGTTGATTATTAGGTCAAACCCTAAATTCGAGATTAGGATTACCGGTGATTGACTACAAGTCTTCATGAGTCTTCTCCTAAAAGGCAGCTTTCTTGACCTACAAGGGTTTCTAGAATGTTCCAGAGTAGTCAAAGGTGTACCCACGAACCCACTGGAGCTGGGCCACGCTAATGGGCTGGAAGTGTGCCTGCAAACAATGCCCAAAATAGAAGAAAGAAATGAATTGGGCCAAACAGATTGGGCCAAATAGACTTGGGCGAAACGGACCGGGCCAAACGGACTCGGGCCAAATGGACTTGGGCCAAATGGAGCGAGCCCAAAATAATTTGGCAGAGAAAACAACGGCCGCCGGAGCCGACCACCGGCCGATGTCACCGGCAGTTGTTGGTCGGTCGCCGGAGGCCGTCGGTCGGTCGGTCGCCGGATGTCTGTTGCCGGTCGTCGGTCCTTCGCCTGTTGTCGTCTCTACGTGTACATGCCTCCACCACTGACTGTGCAGGCTTGCTCTGTGCCAGTCACAAATCTTAATGTTCGGGTACCTGTAACAAGGCTGCCATCCAAAACATAGTTTTTGGGACCCTTATTGCTCTGCTTAGCCAATAAAAAGGGTCTAAAATACTAGGGTACAAACGGAAACATCCAACAATACTCTTTAATTGATATTGATTGTTCTTTGGTTTTGCTTTTGCTATTGCTTAAATCCCTCTTACAATCTAATGTTTCAACTTTCAAGCTCTCTCCTCCGTTCATTTAGGCAGTTAGTATTTCTTTATTAACTAATCAGTATATTAGGTAATTTTTAATTTTAGAATTTTCTTATCTCTAGAAACTACTCCTATTAAAACCCGTACATAAATTCAGGTGCGTTTCGAAGCTATGGAACTCTCTTTTGTCTAATCCATCCTTCGTGCACAAAGTATTCAACATTACTACTACTTCTTCTCCATGGACGGTGGTTTACAGCTGCATTGATTTCTGTTCACCCCAAATCTTTGAAACCCACTCTTCCGACTTTCACTGCAACTTCATAAACAGCTATGACGGGTTTTCCTTTAAATTCCTAGTAGAAAAAGAAAACAGCGAAAACGAAAGTTGTAACTACGAGGTGGTTCACAATAGAGCCTACCTTATAGCTTCGTCTGTTAATGGTATAGTTCTTTATAGCACAGATCGTCGTCACTCCACGTTAAACGTATGTAATCCGCTCACCAAACAATGTGTCTCACTTCCTCCTCGCCCAGACCAAAGTTCTCTAGTGTACGATTGTGTTAGTTTGGTATCTGAAACTCCAACTACTAGCCACTACAAGGTGGTTTGCGTAGCACTTACACACCTTCAGATATTCTCTTCTGATACGGGTGAATGGAGAACGTACAAGGAACACAGCTACAAACCCATCTTTTCAAATTATTTGTCTAAGATGGATATCCACAATGGAGTCCTGTATTGGACTCATTACGTGTACTCTGAATCTAAGATGGTCATCAGAGCTTACAATCTCGAAAACAACGAAATGCCAAGGAACCAGTTGAGGTTGATCAACTTGCCTGGGGATATAAAACGCCACTCTGGTGGGTTTTTTGGGGTGTCTGAAGGGTCCATCTACTATGGCCATGTCAATCACACGAAAAATGATGATAAGCCAGGTTTTCTCAGTGTTTGGCTGCTCGAAGACTACGGTAGTGGAGGATGGGTTTGGCAGCCGGTGCACAGAAATATTGAATTGAAGGGTCACCCATTATTCAAAAATATGTCTGGAGTATCCGGCGATTTCATTCCGGAGAATCGAAATGTTGTTATCTTTACTGTTAGGCATGCTGATGGATGTTTCTCTTTGGCCTACGACATTGGAACTCGAACTAGTGAAGTTCTCCATGGTTCACCTCATCTCATCAATGGTTCACCTATTCCATCTTGTTCGAAACTTACTAGATTTCAGCGG
>JAJJMA010088494.1:2301-12602 GCA_023529015.1 Papaver nudicaule
TTTCCGCCTACTAATTCCACAAATTACCGCTGCCTCAGTTTTTAACTTGTTTTCTTCTTGATTTCAGAGAAATACAAAAAGCTTGAATCCCAACTGGAAGAGCAATCAGTCGCCGTGAAGGAACATGAAGGGTGCACTTCCAAAATTACTCAGTTAGAGGAGTAGGTTAAAGAGCATCAATCCTATGGGGATAAAATGCATGCGCTGGAAACAGAATACTTGCAATGCACCGGCAAGATTACAAATCTGGAGAATGAAGTCAAGGATTTCCAAGATTTTAAGAAGAAATTTGAGACTGAATCTTCTAAGTCTGGTAAGCTTCAAAAAATGCATGATCACCTCCAATCTGAATTAAACCTTACTAGGAAAGCTGCTCAAGAGAAAGAGGAACAATATGCCGCTAATGTTAACATGGCCGGTTTTCTTGCCATTCAAATGTACTTTGCGGATTTCTGTCTAAAGCATGATATTGATGTACCGGTAGAATATGTTCCTGACCGCCGTCCTCCTGGTATGGAAGCTGCTCCTTCTGCTGCTGAGGATGAGGGTAATCCCAATGAAACTGTTCTTGTAGAAAGTGGGTTTGATTCTGAGGAGGAGAGTGAAAGTAGTGAAAGTGACGATAATGAAGTTGGTGAGGATGAAAAGGGAGATAATCTAGTCGGCGAGAATGACAATCACGACAGCAATGAACAGGACGCCAATGAAGATCAAAACTAGGACGCCGATCAATCTAACAAAGGAAAGGGCGCGATTACTGCTGAAGAGAAGGGAAATGATAATAACACTTTTGCCGAGGATCTTCACATGGCTGTTGACGATTCCAAGAAACCTCCTGAATCATCAAGCCAACAAGTGTAATTGATTAGCTCTATGTTCTAGGTTTTCCTGCTTTTGACTAATCATGTAGTATGTTTTCTTCATTATCTTTTTGTTGTAAGATGTTAATGAATTTTTCCTTTTCTATATATGCACACTTTTAGACGCTTGTATTTTCTTAAGCGACTATGTTTCTTTTTACCGCTGGCATAATCAAATCCATTTGGTCTCAATGATGAGCTGACAGTTATCTCGATGACCAAATCACAGCCTTACATTATACATTGTTACTTGTGCCCGTCGGCGATCTAATATAAGTGGGGTGGTTTACCATGACAGGAGTTTTATATTTTTAAGCCATCACTTACAGATCAACAAGTAACATGTAAGGAGTTATAGTTCCCATGGCCAAACCCGCTGTTATTCAAAGCTATTATCATTGAAATCCAAAATGTTTTGTTATGCCCTGCAAGTAATTCCAAAAGTGATAATAATTCTCTTGTGCCTTAAGCACTTTTAGCTATTTCGAATAATGTTGGCAGCTTGCCTCAGCATATTTCAGAGAATGTTGGCAATTTGCCTCAGCGTATAATTTTTCAACTTTGAAGACTTATGGCAATTGTGCTGCAATATATGGCTGTTGAGCCTTGAAATTTTATGGCTATCTTGCCTCAGTATATGGCTATTGAGCCTTGTAATTTTCATGGCAATTTTGCCTCAGTATATGGCTATTTGAGCCTTTGATATTTGTCGTCGTATGTAAAAATTTAAAGACACAGAAATTTGTTAACGGGGTTCGGCGCATAAAAGCAAACCTATGTCCCCGGATCTTATTTGCTTGCAAATTACAAAAGCTAATAAGATTTCTTGGGTATTATGCCCGCCCAAGATCTCGGATTTTACATGCAACCTCAAGGGTAAAATCTCTTAATAAACTTGGCATTCCATGGATGCTCAAGTTCTTTACCATGCTCATCAATTAACACATAGGCTCCACTACCCGCTGCACGCTTTATGACATAGGGACCTTCCCAGGTTGGCTCTAGCTTCTTGCATCCTTTCTTCTACTGATACGACGGTACTTCTCTTAATACCAAGTCGCCGGGCTGATATTCTCTTGGGATAACACGTTTGTTATATTCCCTAGCTAGACGGCGATGATAATTTTCCATATGAGTCAAGGCGATAAGACGCTGTTCTTCCAAATCATCCAGTTTTGCCAAGATTAAATCTGTATTGAGATTCTTCTCCCAAGCTTCATGTTTTGTTGTTGGCAGTATAACTTCTGATGGGAGTACCGCCTCTGCACCAAATGTAAGTAGGAAAGGGGATGCTCCAGTTGCCTCTCTAACTGTTGTTCTGTAGGACCACAGAACATTATGAAGATGTTCGCACCAGGCTTTCTTGTGTCCTTCAGCTCTCTTTTTCAGTCCCATACCTATTGTTTTGTTTGTGGCTTCCGCCTGCCCATTGCTTTGGGGGTAAATAGGAGTTGACTTTCCTAGCTTGACGCCGTATGTAGCTAACAAATTCTCAATATTCTTGCCAACTAATTCTTTTCCATTATCCGTACTGATTTCCGCCGGGACGCCAAAACGACAGAATATATTCTCCCATATGAATGTAAACACTTCCTTTCCCGTTCTTTGTCGAATCGCCTTGGCCTCACACCATTTAGTAAATTAATCTGTCGCCACAATGATATATTTCCTTTGCCCTGATCCTGGCGGTAGCGGTCCAATGATGTCAATCCCCCACTTGGCAAAGGGCCAAGGGCTTAATACTGAATTTAGTGAGACTGCTGGCGCTTTTATTCTTCTTGCATAGAGCTGACAGTTCTTACACCGCTTAGCATATTCTGCAGAATCACCATTCATCCAAGGCCAATAGTAGCCTTGCATTTTTAGTTTTAGAGCCAAAGCCCACTGTCCACTATGATTTCTGCAATCTCCCTCATGTATCTCTTTTAACAGCTTCTTTCCTTCATCCCTTGAGACACAATGCATCAATGGTCCAGCAAATGATCTTCTATATAATACTCCATCCCTTAACTCATAATTCCCTGATCTGCTTATAACTTTATGCGCTAAGATCTTGCTTCCAGGGGTTGTGAGATGCTCTAAATAATATCTGATAGGAGTCCGCCAATCCGTTTCCGCTGATTCTTCGATATCTACCGCTAAAACTTCCTTCTGTCTTCTTTCTTCTATTGATGACATTTTTACTCTTTCTATTGCAATTGACGGTACTTCTGGATCCACCATCATAAAAGAGATGAATGCCAGCGCATCAGCATGCATGTTGTCATTTCTACATATATGTCTGAATTCGATGCCGGTAATCTTATTAGCATATTCTCTGGCCAGCTGTAGGTATTTCTATAGTGAACTATCGTGTGTTTCATATCTTCCTAGGATCTGTCAAATGATTAGCTGAGAATCACTGATTAAGCGAACGTTGTTGATCTCCATCTCAATGATAAGCCTCATAGTGTGTATCACTGCCTCATATTCTGTTTCATTGTTAGTAGCCGGGAATTCTAATCTGAGTGAATGAATTATCCTTGAACCCTTCGGTGAGATAAAGACTATACCAATTCCTCTACCTTTTCTGTTGGCGGAACCATCTACATATACCTCCCATTGATTTGGATCTCTTTTTAGTAAATCTGGGACTCCCTCCTCTGGATCTTCTTCCATAAATGGAATGTTTTCAATTTCCTCCTCTTCTTCTTCGATTGGAAAGTTTGCCAGAAAGTCGGCGATGACTTGCGACCGTTGAGCCGTTCTAGTCTCATATTTGACGCCGAACTGTTCTATTTGAGCATTCCACTTTGCAGTACGCCCTGCTCTTTGGGAGCTATGAAGGATAGCTTCAATAGGAGTTTTAGTTAATACCGTGATAGGATGGGCATGAAAATAAGGGCGAAGTCGATTAGCTGCAAAAACCAAAGCCAAAATTAATTGCTCTATTTTAGTGTAGTTTTTCTCAGCAGGTTGTAGAGTTCGACTGATGTAGTAAATTGCCGTCTCTCTTCCTTTTGTCCGCACCAACACTGCACTAACCGCTGACGATGTTGCTGCCAAATAAACCCTTAATTCTTCCCCATGCTTCGGCGGCTAGATAGCTGGTAGAGTGGCTAAATATTTCTTTATTCCTTGAAAGGCAACTTCATGGTCGTCCGTCCAGTTAAACTTCTCTCCTTTCTTCAGCATTTGGAAAAATAATTTGCACTTATCAGAGAATCGAGATATGAATCTGTTAAGGGACGCTAATGTGCCATTTAAGCGCATAACATCTTTCAGAGTTACCGGCGAGGGCATATCCAAGATGGCTTTGACTTTTGCTTGATCTGCCTCTACTCCATTTTTTGTGACGACATACCCCAAAAACTTTCCAGAAGTGACGCCAAACACACATTTTGCTGGGTTGATCTTCAACTTAGTTATTCTCATGTGATCAAAAATGTCTTTTAAATCTTGCACATGATTCTTCTTTTCCTTGATCTTGACCAACATATCATCAACATATACCTCCATAGTCTTTCCT
Organism: Papaver nudicaule; assembly: GCA_023529015.1. Classification (NCBI taxonomy): domain Eukaryota; kingdom Viridiplantae; phylum Streptophyta; class Magnoliopsida; order Ranunculales; family Papaveraceae; genus Papaver; species Papaver nudicaule. The sequence continues at coordinate 6,670 of JAJJMA010088494.1, forward strand.
ATCCATTTCTCGAACATATCCTGAGCCATCTTTTGGTATGTAGCACCAGCATTTTTGAGGCCAAAAGGCATCCTTGTGTAACAAAATAATCCTTTAGTGGAGAAAAATGATGTATGCCGCTGATCTTCTTCTGCTAGCGGTATCTGGTTATATCCAGAATAGCCATCCATAAATGATAACAGTTCATGCCCAGAAGTAGCATCAACAGTCTGATCTATGCTTGGCAAAGGGAATCTATTCTTTGGACATGCCCTATTCAAATCGCTGAAGTCGATACAAATCCTTACGCCTTTATTCTTCTTAGGTACCACCACCATGTTGGCTATCCATTCAAGATATTGCACTGGTCTAATGATTCCAGACGTCCTCATCTTGTCAATCTCTTCTTCAACTGCTTCTTTGTATGCCGGCGCCAACTTCCTTATACGTTGCTTGAACGGCCTGATTTTTGGATCTATATCCAACTTATGGCATTCAATTTCTGGGTCAATGCCGGGCATTTCATTCATGCCCCAAGTAAAAATGTCCACATATTCTTTTAGTAATGCTTCTAGCCGCCGAGATTCTTCTTCATTTAACAAAGTACCAATTTTTACTATATTAGGAGTATCTTCCTCGCCTATGTTGATATCCCTTGTAGGTTCTACCGCTGTGAAGTGTAGTTCTGGTTCTCCCATAGGCGAAGGTTCCTTTAATTGCTATAAGGGTGTCGCCGAAGAATTTGCTGCAGAGTCACCCTCCTTCACAGAAAGAACATATGTGCTAGGGTTAGCGACTACCTCATTTATTTCTTTGGCTTTGGCTAACTCCTTAGTCTTTTTCTTTTTCTCATTCAATCCTGCCTTTCGAGTTTCGCGCATCTTGACATCTACTTCATTGCATGCTTTTGCCATAGATGGATCACCAATGTATTTAGCAACCCCTTCTGGAGTTGGAAATCTCAGCCGCTGATGATAAGTCGAAGGTACTCCCTTAATGCTATGTAACCATGGTCTTCCAAGAATTGCTGCGTACGGCGAGTCTACATCCAAAACATAGAAAGTAGTATCCTCGACCAAGGTCTTACAAGTTACAACTTTCAGCTTAACCTCTCCTTTAGGCTTAGACGCTATCCCGTTAAATCCATAGATACTATAAGTGGAAGGAATTAAAGGTTCCACCGGTTCTTCTTTAGAATCCATAGCTTGATAGGCTGAATTGAAAAGAATATCAACGGAACTACCTGGATCAATCAATTCTCTTGGAACTTTGAATTTTCCCATTTGAATGGTTAATACCAGCGGATCCAAATGATTTCTTGCATCAGGTGGCAATTCTACTGCCGAAAAACTGACTGGCTTCTTCATCCATTCCAATAATGGACTTTTCTAGACGGCAATGCTAAAGATTTCTTTACCATCACTGTCCCGCTTATGAATCTTTGACATGACGTTATTATGGAATTCGTCTCTACTAATCGTTGAATGCACTATGGAGAAACAATTTAGCTCTTTGAGATCCCGCTGAACTTCCACTTCAAAAACTTCAGGCTTTGGCAATACACTTTGAATTGGTTGGGCTTCCATTGGTGGCGCTGGAGGTAACTCTAAAAAGTCTTGGAATCTTCCCATACGAATGAATCTGTGAACTTCCCGCTGAACCCCAGTACAATTCTCAGTTGAATGCCCGTGAAACTGATGGTATTGGCAGTACTTACTAGTGTTTGAAATAGGATGCAGGGGGTTTCCTCTATTGAAGGGATAGCGGATCTCATTCCTTGATGCCGAACTTTCTATTTGCCCCCATGCATCAGTATATGTGACACAAAGTTTTGGTAATGTGGCGTCTTGGAAATCTGGATACCCTGGTCTTCTATCGCCGAATCTTCGATTATCGTTGTTGAATCTTTTATTACCATTGCCTTGCCGCCGATTGTCATATCCCCCTCTATTGTCGCCATAATTTCTTCCATCATTGTTGGCGTATCTGCCTCTATTATCATAATCTCCTATGTAATCTTGATCATCTCTCCCAGCATAATTATCTCTTTTCCCTTGGTTCCATTGCTGAGCGCTGTTCTGCTGATACAGTTGCCGCCCTTGTGGCTGATGTGGAATAATTGTCGTTGAAGTAGGGCCTGCCTTTGCTGACTTTAATTTTTTCTGCTCCATTTTAATCCGTTCTTTTCTCATTTCTTCATGTTCTTCTGGTGAGAAATTGTTTATAGAATTAGCGTGCCTTGCTCTTTCTTTCTTCTGGCGGTCTTCTTCCTCTTGCATTTCTTCATATGACAACCATTCGTTTTGTCTAGCTCTCAGCTCACCCATATCTGCCGCCGGGGTCCAATACAAAGATTGGAACATTGGATCATTTGTCTCCATTGAGCTAATAAACGCTCGTATTTTCTCTTTGTCAGAAACCTCTGATCCCACTTCACTGCAAAGTTTTCTCCATCTCGTGATATGACTTCTACACGTTTCCATAGGCCTTTTCTTATTATTAAATAATTTTTCTACCCCTGGGCGTACTCTCTTGTTTTGAATATAATTTGCTATAAATATCTCTTCCAATTGTGCAAATTTCTTAATTGATTTTGCTTCCAAACTGCCAAACCACGCCGAAGCTTCATCCTTGAGAGAGGTGGCGAACGACATGCACATTATTGAGTCTGAGCCGGTCCATGCCGTTAAATCTCTCCTGTAACATTGTAAGTGTTGAGATGGATCTCCTGTGTCGTCGAAGATTGATGTGAAAGTTGGCATACAGAATCTCTTGGATACCTTCCCATAAGTAATCTGATCTACAAATGGTGTCTTTTTTGCCTCTGAAATGGCCTTCTTTAATTTATCATCCTTTGGCGTGCCTGTGATTTCTGCCAATTTTCTCTTCATACGGCGTAATTCCCTTGCCACACCTTCATTCATGCCATTCATCTTGTCTGAGTCGGCGAAACTTTCCTCATTATAATTAGATTTTTCGGTCTTCTTACTTCCTTCTTCCTTTTTTACTGTGGACGCTGCTACTTCTGGCTTCTTAGATCTACTCTTTTGAGTATTATGAACTGTATGAGTTGAGCGGATTTTGCTGTGACTTTCCATTAATTGCTTATGCTGCTCTGCTAATTGTCGATTACTTTGGAGGATAATATCCATCTGCCTTTGCATCTGCAACTGCATCTGGGCTTGATTTATGGTACTCTGATCAAGGATCTTCTTCAACATTTCCTCTGTAGCATTAGTGGACCCGGCTTTTCCTTCTGATATTGTTATCGACGTTGTTTTTGATGTTCCAGCACCCGCCGCCATCTTGCTATTGCCTTCTGCCTCCTTTGAAGTGTTTTCGTTTACCATATGACCATTACCGGCTGCTCTTGAATGTAAACCATTGGTATTGAGACTGCCGCCTACTGCCCTTGATAACCCTTCAACTGCATGAGAAGTGTCGCCGAGAATTGCTGCTTCCTTCATAGTACCGTCGTCCATAACTTTTCCTTTGCTTTGCATAGGGACCTCTACTTCCTCTTCCTCTTCTGGTATCCCCTCCAAATGAGTTATATCTTCTATCACAACATTGTCCATGGCCGCTGACTGTTGCTGCGATACCGCCGTCTGCATTGCCGCTGTCTGCTGTTGTTCTGCTGCTGGCATTGTTGGCTGTTGTTGCTGTGCCACTGACTGTGGAGTTGGTGTCTGCTGATTTGCATTACCACTCAAGAAAAAATCATGTGCAACCCCTAACGGTGGTACCGCTGAACTCCTTAGGTTGTGCCAAGTAGGGAAAGTTAATGGCTTAGTTGATATGGGAAACTTATGAGACTTGCTTGTGGACGTCGTATTCCCTTTTCTCCTAGATGTCATTTGGTATCCTGCGCAGAAAACAACAAAAGCACTTCCTGGCAGTATTAAGCTAGCTTGACTGTTAGCAAATGCCAAATTGGTTAGTGGAGGTGGTTGAGAAATTTCTGTAAAGTAAAGAATAGACAAAATAGTGCAGGTGTAGTTGTATTATGTGCAGGACATGACCTAATCTTGTCGGCAGTTGAGAAAACCCTAATTTTGAAAACTCAAGGAAACTAAAAACACCGAAATTCTACAACCTTTTCCACAATATGGATCAAAATTTGTACGGCAGTCGGTTTTTGCTAATGACCTTTCACAAAATTTCTTCTCAAGAATCACACTGTGACATGCAAAATAAGGGAAACCAGCACTAAGCCTAACTACCAAGATGTTAACTACCGAGGATCACACCTAAAATAGGAATCTTTTCATCACCCTAGACCCATAATGACATGTACACCATTATCAAAGAAAGAAAGATTTGAAGATGACTAAACATAAACCTTTTGTGACACACCAAAAGTAACATTTTTGTAACAAGGGAGCTAAAACTCATATTTTGATAACCAAAACATCCTTATTAAGGAAAGACAATAGCCTCAGTTTATAAGTCAGGAAGAAAAAATCCTCTTATGCCGTTCTAAGTGAGAAGAACAACATCTAAACACAATCATTAGCACACTAATGACGCCAAGCATATCTTGAAAGGGAGATTTTTCAATGGTTTTTCAAAGCCTGATAGAAATAACACATTCAAAAACTTCTATAAAGGGAATCTTTTAAAGATTTAGAGCAGTATACTCATGGCTAAGAGCTAACAACAGCATACTTATTATTAAGAACACTATTAGTGCCGAAAACAACCTTTATTTTGAAAACCAAGGAGAAAAAATTAACAAAACACAGGTTCAGACCTTATCTAGTGCCAAAATGTAATTGGTAAAATCCCCATAGGTGAGATTTTACCAATACACCCATACTTAAACACTTAAATCATGTCCTAACCAGTATTGTTCATGAATAAACCGCTATTAATGTAAACAACCATACTAAGACATAAACATAACAAAGATTATAGAATAGGAACTAGAACTTTCAAGTATCAAATATTATTCATGGATTCATTGCTTTATTCTCACCTTGCCAACGCTAATCACTCATACAAGATAAAGATCTTCACTAGTAATTGAGCCAAAGAGAGTAAGAAGGGTTCTTTGTCTCTCAATAGATCAACCCTAGAGTTCACTTTTCCAACCCCCTTCTCAGTTGAGATACACGGCGTTTTATAGGCATTTTACATAGTGGATTACAGCTAATACAAACAACTTTGGGTCTGACACCATTTCTCCTTACCCGCTAACCTTCAATACCGCCATCCCTCTCTCAGCACTTCAGCGCCTACAATCTTGAACTGGATAAGAATGATGAGTCACATCCCACTGAGTCAACGAGTTAACTCTGACAATCCGACCGTTCTGATCCTCATTAATAGCTCAACCAGATTATCAGCTTTTGTCGGAGACGTGCTCTATTCCGCTGAGTTGAATACGCCGTCCTGCTTTTCTTTGATGTACGCCGACCCTTCATTTCTCCCTTTGACGCCTTCTTCTTCTATGCGATATCCGCTGAAGACTATCGCTGACGCCATTCTCAACTTCTAAAGTGAGCCTTCTCTACAATATCATTTCTTGAGTACCCCTGATGAGCAACGACATTTTCTACACTCACATTTTGCCTCTTTCATCTTCAAAAACTTTAGTCGCCGAAGATGAAAATCCTTTTCCGCTGAAAATGCCAGCACATCTTCTCCAGCAGTTACATTCTTCCCACGTACATCAGCATGCCGTAAATTCAGGAAACACTTTATGACTTGCAACTTATCCAACCGGTTACTCTCCATCTCCTATAAATACCTCTTATTCTTCACCTTAACCCTAGTTTTCCTCTAAAATATTTTCTTCCCCTTTTCTCTGCAACTAAAACCCTAACCGTCGCTGGGCCGCCGATGCACCACCGTGTAATCACCCCTTTTCAGCCCATTTTCACCTCTTTCTTGCTAGATTCACCACCCAAATCAGTTATTCTACCTTTTCCACCACTCAAATCCTCCTTACT
>JAJJMA010088504.1:2938-20431 GCA_023529015.1 Papaver nudicaule
TAAGTGTAGTTACGGCTGCATTTTCATTTGTCTTAGCAGCCGTAAGTACCAACTTATTCTAAATATTGCTGTATTTGGTTAGTTGGCAGGCAGTGATGCAAACATGAGTGCAATTGTCCATATGGGAGGAATGGATAAACTAATCAAACTCTCATCTCGATTTTCTGATGATCCCTTAGTTCTACAGGAGGTATTAAAAGTTTCCGAACTTGTTAATCTGCAAGATGTCGTTGATGCTCAATCAGAACTAGAATAATCAAGCTGAGTTCCATATAATATCTTTTATGTTGCATCAAATGTGTATAACATTATAATTTATGATACAGATTATGTCCATTATATGCGTGTTGTGCTTGAGATCCCCAGAGAATGCTGCACGTGCAATTGAGGCTGGAGTTGGAGATTTTGCAATTCAATCCATGCAGAAGTTTCCTGCTGCACAGCAGATGCAAAAGCAATCATGTCTCATGATCCGAAATCTTGTGGCTAGGAACACAGAAAACAGGCAAGCTTTTGTAACTTCCCTGCATTGCTAGAAACCATTTTCTTTTCTATAAAGCATCCCAACTTCACTTTTATTTTGTTCACATTGTACTGATTTACATTAGTGAATTTGCAGAACTATTTTGCTCGCCAATGGGATTGAGAAGTTCATAAGAAAGGCAAAAGAAAACCATGTGAGCTGTAAGGCTGCTGCTACTGATGCATTGAGAGATCTAGGACTAGATAATTACAATTACAATTCGTAGACTATGATTCTTGTTTCCATTTCTGTAATTTACCCTTGTCCCCCTCCATTCCCATGATGAGTCAATTTATGTGTATCTATTGTGGTTTTTGTTTAATCAAGTTTCAAGCACTTCATTTTGTGCCAACTACCAGGCCTTGTAAAATTAGTTACGGCTACTAAGCCATATAAAAATGCAGACGTAACTACACTTACGGCTGCTAAGTTTGTACTTACGGCCTGTAACCTTGCGACACAAAAATTTTGATTTAAAGGAACTTACGGCTGATAACTAGAGCATCGGTATTAGCCGTAAGTAAGTTACGGCTACTAATATTAACTTACGTCTTGGATCTGAACCTTTAATGGCAAAGTAACTTACGGCTAGCTGTTCTTCAGATTCCAGCCGTAAGTACTTCTGGTTCACGAATTTTGATTTTCACGGAGTGAATCTGACCTAGTTTTCAATACAAATGAGTGGTTTTAGATGCTTATGTTAGGTGCTCCATTGTTCCACCATTGTTGGTTGCATCCACGATAAAAAAAAAAAAAAAAAAAAAAAAAAAAAAACTTATAGCCGGCGGCGGCGGTGATGGAGGCGGCGGTGACAGTGGCGGTGGAGGCGGCGGTAATGGTGTAAAAACACCATGACTTAATTATTTTTTGATTATCAGTTTAATCAAGTTTAATTTAGTTAATTATATGGTAACTATTTAAACACTAAACATAAAGGGGTAGTTTTGGTATTAAAAAAAAAATACATAGGGGGAGAGCCAAATTACTTCGGGGAAACTGTGATCCAGGGGCTTCAGTTTTTTTCGAAGCCCCTGAATCAGCTTTCTAAAAAATAACGCATCCTCTAGCTGTCAAATATACAATATAGGGTGTTAACTCAGAAATGGATATGTTGGTTTGCTAAATGAGCATCAGCTGAATATCTCATTATATGACGACTCACAAAGACCAGTTGACAGGCTCTAAAATGGATCATACTCACACTAGCTGATTTATCTACCAACTGGTCATGGTCATTTACATCAGCACACTTTCTTGAAACCTACAAAAACCATGATCTAACTTCATCTACATGCAGGATGGAATCCTTTAACTATATCAGACTCTTTAAGTTTCACCTAGTTCGCTACTTCAAGTCTCTTATCCAGATGGTTTGCCACCGCACAACCTCCCACGGGAGAAAGGTATATGTACATCAATGTCATTCAGGATTTTGGAAGTTTAATTTCACTAATTCAACCAGTTTTCTTTTAAAGTATAGAGACATCCATACACAAACATATTAGTAATTGACTCTGATAAAACCCTTGATTAATCTAATTAGATCTTCATGCAATTACAAACGAAAAACCAACCAAATTGATTTTCCTCTCAATGGTTTTCCCAAACTAAGCGAAGGAACTGTTCAACTGACCTTCAATCGCCTAAATGAGGCTAAAGTTGCTAAAGGTTCTTTTGATATCCGCACATGTCCAGTGTGTGGATCAAGATTGATCATCTGGCAGCGATTGCACCCACCTAGTGACTGAAAAAGTATAAAGCAGACACTGCAGGTGAGATTATATCTACCAGAAAAGAGGCAAAGAAGTTTGCTACTGTTCGAAAAGCTTACTGTAAAGTACGCCTTTCCAATAATAAGACTTCTCCAGTTGTCCTCTGCAAATGGTTCTGCACCAGATATTACAAGGTTGGGACGAAATATCATTGGATCAAGATTAACTGGCTGTTCATTACTTCCCTTTTTTAAATCTGGCACATGCAAAACAAAGTGGATATATTCAATTAATAACTGTATTTTTATTAGATGAATTTAGCAGAGAGCATACGAACAAAGAATTCGTGAAATCAATTGAAGTACGTTTAAACTTGTAAATCTTAATAAGCATCGGCAAGAACAGACATGCAACAATGCCAATAGTTTAAGCAATATTTATTTACCTTCAAAAAGTATAGACAAAAAGTATATTTTGAACAGACAAATCTTGTTTTATTTTACCTTCAAAAAGTATAGCAAAACAAAACGAACAAAACAAAAAGGGAAGGTACCATGGGATCACGTACTAGAAATTATCCTCCTGTTCAATTCAGAGACACTCTCCTCTGATACAAGTAACAATTGAGCTTCATTAACAAAGTTCAATTTACAATCAACATCTCTGCAGACGCCTACATTGCGGTTCTCATCCACGAAACAACGATTTTCGGATGGGAAGCATCTTAGCAAAGTACAGGGCCGACCAATGGCATTTGTAAACCAAAGGTCAACTTCCTTGTCATAACACTGCACTGCATATCTAATGTAAAATCAAAATCAACATATACTGAAATAGTCAAAATATTAATTCAGGAAGGTTAAGATATTTTAGTTTTGGCTAACCCTAACAGTAGCTTATCGAACTTCATTTATTTTAACTAATTAGCAGCTTCTAGATCTAAATTACTGATATATTTCTATCAGTTTTAAATGCAATAACCTGAAGAGTGGAGCAACTGATCTACGCAAACAAACTTGTATGGTAGACGAGAACATGTTATGGTAGACAGGAACATATTATCAGTCACTAATAGCCAAAGGCTCCAGTTCTCGTCCCCATAACAAAACAAAGTTATCGACATTTGTGGTATCTTTGGTGTATAATAAAACTATAGCATGATGCAAAATTTCTCGAAAGGAACTTTGAAAACAAAAACTTGCTGCACTATAAATAACTTCAGACCTTATACTATGGCATTTCCATCTACCGAAAAGTGCGCTTGAACACCTTCATTGATGTGGGACATTGTGCCAAAAAATCTAGAACAAAGTGGGACGTAAGGACGTAAGGAGCATTTAGTTAAATTTGCTATCTCGTGTAGTACATTTATGTTTACTAACCCTGTTTTCTTAAGTTAAATGCTTCTTGAAGCAGTTCTACTGAAGGATGGGAGTATTCCTAATTGGGAAAACTTTGCTAGAATAGAACATTGGGTAAGTTCAGATATCAACAAGTTAAGCGTGCAAATCTTATGAAACTTGATAATTATCTGCTTCTCTCTTCGAGAGCAGAGCTCAATGCTGGTTTAGACTACTGCAAACATCTACTGTAATATTCTATATGATGCTACCCATTGGCAGTTTACCACGGGAAATATATTTTCCACGCCTAGAAAATGCGGATCATATAATGGTTTAGACGCCCACATATCAATAGTTGTCGTAAGCTAATAGATTCAGACTTCCTGCAGCCTCAACATTCTAGCCAAATTTAGAACACTTTGATGAGCTGTTATATCGTTATCTCCTAGTACTTTTAGGGGTGCTGACACACTTCTTTGAATACCCAACGAGGTCTTTGGATAATCTGAGATAGAAGTAACGATGTTCCGGGTCCAGTGAGAAATGAATGGTATGAAGTCTGTTTAAGTTAAAGGGGAGCAATTGCAAACCTCTGAGATTGTAAATCCATTTCTCCTTTCTCTCCATAGGATAAAGCAGGGTCAAGATTAATCTGCAGTTTCATTTTACAGCGCGGTGACTCCACATGCAAAAGTCCCTGAGTGAGATCAATGGATGTACTAATAAGACACATCTCTGGAACCTGTCAAATAAAATTCGGATTAAGATGACTAAGATTGGCCATTCAACCATTAAGAAATTTCACCCAACGAAAATAGTAGATTTTAATTAAGCAATTAGGCTTAAGGACCAAAATATGGAGTCATAGCTTTTATGGCACACATATATCCTCTTCTGCAAACTGCCCGACGAGTTGAATTTCAGTGTGCATATCTCTCTGGTTTGGTATGGACACCAAAATGTGCAAATATCCTTCAGAACTAAAAGGTATGCACTCTGAATTGTGCAGTGTAGATTAGATAGTTTGGTCCTTTCCCTACAGAAAGAATATGTTAAAACATATCAACTATGTTATTAACTTGAAAGACTCATGTGAAACCACACATTGGATGATTAAGCAAAGGTCACCCAACTATGGCAATCCAATCAGGCAAAAATTGTTTACTTCCCACGAGATCAATGCTGGAAAATTTGAATGGAGAGATCCGCAAAATTACAACAGTTCAAAATATTCACTACATTACTACATACACCAATCATAGATAGTTGACCCAGCCAGACCCAATCAGCAACCAAGTTGCTTGGACAGCTACAAGTGTTTGAGGAAGTTGCATTATCAACCGATGCTCAAATACTAATCGATCAAAAATGATCTACCAATAAATCCTCATGTATAGTTACATCACTTGCATCACTTTTTAAGTATATAGAAAGCGAATAATCGAACTGTAGAACTTTCAAGAATATGATTTAGTGAATCAAAAATAAACAGAAGAACTTGTACAATTGTATAATTTACCTTTTTTTGGGTAAGAATTTCACCACTAGCACTTCTAAGAAGCCATTCTCGATCATGTTGCAATCCTGCTCAAAGATAAGTTAAAGTTTATGTAGGCATAATTATTACCAAAGTTGTATTCACACCTTACAACACTGGGGGCTCTTATTAATATTTCTCAAATTAATGTGGTCATCGGATGAAAACATAATTAGGTTAAGATTTATAAACAAGCATAAGGTAGAATAATATTTAGAAAAAAAAAATGCATACTACATAAGTAGAAAATAACAGTCCCAAAAGCAAGCTGACAGCTAGTTTCCTGATTCATATTGGATAGAGAGGACATCGGAGACCTACAAGCTGTTTTCCTAAGGTCAGGACCCAACAACGAATCTGTAACTGCAGCAAGCTAGGGGAAGTAGAAAGAATATTTTATTCTAAGAGTAGTGCAGTTAAGTTATTCATATCAAATCTAAAGAACGTAAGACCAATACAACATGTGAGGTCTAAGTTCTAACAGGAAATCACTGAACACCAATTAATGTGCAGAGATTAGTAAGGATACCTGTACTGCTTAGAGGCCATCTATCAACACTAAATCCTGCACATGACTTTATTGGATAGACAGTAATGGCCGTCAGATGGCCATCTGCATTCAAGGTGTGTCTGGTGATGTAAGCAAAAGGTAGAATGTGATATATCAAATTTCTAGAACAAATATAAATTAACATCAAAAAATTCAAAATTTACGAGAATTAATATGTCAAGTACTGAGCTACAATGTGAAATTCTAGGACGTAAGCATGTGACTTGATCTCTTATTTTTATTTTGGTTGCCAAATGAACCAGTATCTTGAGAACTTTGCGGAAAACTGGCAAGTGAAAACAAAGATCTAACTGACATATAGAAAATGTAATGGCATGATTAAAAAATAATGTTGTAAACTACAATAGGCCAGGAAGTCACCTTCACTCGAGGAAGGCATTGACTCTCTGCTAGATAGATAATCCTTTACAGATGATATAGGAAGCGACACAAAAGAATTTACTAGGAAGCTGATAAATTTCTGCATATGATGATTGTGCAAAACAGGTATCAGCAAGGAAGCAAAAATTACCGTAACCTTTAAGATTCAGGAACTATTAACAAATTGGCGAACAAAAAAAAAACACAAGGAAGAGGTCAACTACTACAACAATTTTCAGGCATTGAAGTAATAAAGAGACTGCAAATTGAAAATGAATATACTGAATTCAGATACCCAGACTGCTTATCAGAAGACAAAACAAGTCTAGATCATATGCAATATGACAATATCCTTTTTGGCACATCTGAAGTTTTAATGTCAACAGTATCTATTAGCAATAAGCGACTAACTGAAGATTCTAGGGTACATTGCTAAAATATGTATTTTGTTCACATTAAGTATTTAGAACATGTTAAAGGAAACTTTCGAAGTTCAAAAAAAAAGAAGTGTTTAAGGAGTTTGCCAAAATAATGAAAAACAACCAGATTATAACTTTCAAATGCAAACTCCTTGGTATAGAAAATATCTAAAAAAAATTCTTGCAACATTACTACACTTTTTTAGAATACTCATTTTCACGTCTTAGATCTCAGAGACAAACTCTAATGGGGTTGTACAGGCTTATGGAATTTTCTTCAAAATCCAAATACAAGCATCTCGTCTACATTGCAAAAGCAGCATCCGTGATTCGGTTGACGTCAGTATAGTGGTTGGTCTTAGCATCATGTCGACATAGTATTTACAACAAAAGACATGTGGAAGATATCCAAAGAATCCTACACGACTACACATTTATATCTATAGCTGATGTTCCTCTTGTTCATGGTTATTGGAATCGTACAATCTAAAATCTTGGCAGAAAGCCAATGGAGAAATGGAGAAAAAAAAAGAAAAAAAAAAACTTTAAACTTTGAACATGTAGAGTCAAGCCCAACAGACATTACAAGTGAGATAGTTTACCTTGGCATCTTCAAATGTTGACATATAACCGAAGGATATTCTGACAGCTCCCACAGGTTTTCCATCAAGTATGTCATTATCATCCCAGCAGACATGCCCGGCCTAATTTTAAAAGGACTTATGTTGATAAGAAAGTGCATCCAATGCTTCAACTCACAAATCAAAGCTCATCTCACAGAACTTTCTAGCGAACATACAATGATGAATACGACTTACCTCAAAATTGGAAAGAAGATCGATATGAGATAAACCAAGATACTTCGCACACGCACCAGGGTTGCAAAAGCATCCTGTCTACACAGAAGTCGCCAGCAAAAATATATCAGCAGGTTAGCGTAAAAGCATAAGCCATCCAACTTAGAAATTACCAACTTCTCGATAACCTACTAAATTAGATGGTCTAGTAAAGGAGCAACTCCCAATAGAAGTACTAAAGCAAATTTGGCTATAAATTAACGAAAACAAATCATGCACATTACATCTTCATGTAGAAAAGATATGTACAGTACATTGGAAAATCAATAAGCATGGTCGACTACTTAGATACAACCCTCTCGTTTTGGTACATGCAACAGATATTAAGCAACACATGGGAGATGTGCAATTTGTATATAATATACAGATGTAAGGAAAAAAGAACCTCGTTGAAAGATTAAAGAACAGCTTTAATATGTTGAAACCATGATGACCTATGTACCATCACTTTACAATCATAACAGTGGAATTGTGTTCTTTTTTATAAGAAGGTAATTGTAGAACCTCTTGCAGATGCAATCATTGTGACAGACATGTGACTAGAAACCTAATTTCACTTGCAAAAACCTTGCTTGCATAAGGTGGCATCAAATTTTCCAGCACAACCATGGAAAAAATCAAAAGTATCAAGATCAAGATTACTTAAAAACATCTCACTAACAAACCTAGGTATATCTGTAAATCCATCAAATTCTAGAGAACATTCTTCTTTTGATCTTTATTCTTCTCAGTACACGCCCCATATTCAAACAGAAATTTCAATCTCTTTTACAATTAACAAATCCAAAGAGAATCTTTCATGTTATATTGGTGACTATTGGTGATTTTTATAAATAATCTCCTCTCTTCAGAAGAATAGATTTAATCTAAAATGCAACATGATGTGAAGACGGAGATTAAATACATATACAGGGTAAATTACAAGAGAAGGATATTTTGGATCAACAGATCCCTGGAAATTTCTCAATAATGTGATGATTGGAACAACAAATAATGATTCTGTTCTCTATTGAATTCGGTTATTGTTGGATATAGTAAAACCAATCTTTGAACAGATTCACTGAATTAAAACTAGATCTCAGAAGTTTCTCATGATACTCTGATTTTTATGAGAAATTTTGACATGATACTGTTTCTATCCAACCACTATTTTTTCCCCTGGTAGAACTTGGGAATTTTTACCTTAAACAAACCGGGTGCTAAACACTAGATTTACAGACATAGAAGTAAATTCTCCTTAGAAAGTAAGTTGGATGTGGTACCCTACCACCACCTTCGACTCATTTTCCCTGTGGTCAATTGTACCCTCACATTAAACAGGAAGCGGAATGGAAACCAACTGCAAACCACCAGCTAAGATATCCATCTTCGCCAACTTATGAAACAAGAACTTTTAGTCACTCCCAAGGCTGGGCTGACAGAATCCGGTAAAGGATTCGGGGGAATGTCTGCCTATTTTTCTAACAATAATGTAAGGGATACTGCTGCAGCTTCACTATAATGTAACAGAAAATCTAGAAATAGATAGAAGAGAAGGAAAGTAAACTACTGGTGATGCAACATATATACAATGCATTTCAATTAACATGTATAAAGATCAGACGTACCCTTAGCTGAATTCCTGATAAAGACGCCAACTTTTCCACCTCACGATATCCATGCCAAGACCCATCAGGACGTTTGATATTGAAGGATATTGTAGGGCCCCACTCGCAAGAAGACATCTTAATGAACGAAAAAAGTTCAAGTAATTAGAACTTTTTCGAACATATACAGCCAAATTATTAAATGCAAAAAAGTTTTAGTGCAACGGGAATGCAAAAAAATGGTAAAAGTTCAGACTGTAGGACCGCTCAGAGTCTTTGGATTCGTCCATTGTCCCTAGAAAGTTTTCAATTTTGGTCAGACAAAACTTGAGCCGCAACAATACCTAAATGAAACTAAGACAACTTATCAAAACTAGTCTAAGAGCAGTTGAAAACTTAAGATTATGAGAAACCGAATGGTGACTACAGAAAGGTTAAAAAGTTTAGGTCGCGAAAAACTTCCCCTCACCCATAAGAACTGTAATAATAACCTCATCGCCGAATATAGGTAACCTATATTGGAGTGTT
Organism: Papaver nudicaule; assembly: GCA_023529015.1. Lineage (NCBI taxonomy): Eukaryota > Viridiplantae > Streptophyta > Magnoliopsida > Ranunculales > Papaveraceae > Papaver > Papaver nudicaule. The sequence goes on from JAJJMA010088504.1 coordinate 12,375, forward strand.
GTACAGTGGTTATAGACAGGTTCAAAATTCAGCGTGACAATATATAGAAGGAACTCGAAAGCTGCAAAAAGTTGAAGAATTTCAACTATAAGCACACTTTGTTTTACTCTTAAAGCACACAATTTGAGGCTTAAACTAGCTAGATACACACAACCAGGGACGGACCCAAGGGGGTGCTAGTGGGTTCCATCGACCCCACTAGAATTTCAGTTATACTAGTAAATAAGCCGGTTTTCTTGTAATATTTATGTACTGTGGGTGCAAAATTTGGTGGCACTAATTAAAATTATAGAACTAATGGGGTCAGAATGTAAATTACTGAAACAAAATTTTATTTTGACCCCATGACATTTTTGTCTTGGGTCCGTCCCTACACACAACTTAATCAGATTAACCACAGCTTACGACAGTTGTGGCAGTCGAGGCCATGTGAACGAATTTTGTTATGATCCTACCTTCCAGATATATGTCACCCCTAATATTAAAAGACGGTAGTCTCTGAATGTCTCCCATCAAAAGTTGGTAGATATATAGGAGTCCTCATAAAGATCTGATATTGTAGAATAACCAACTTTACCAGTGAGAAAATTATTTCTGGTTTGTAAGTTGCTAAATGTAAAAAGGTAGCCAAATACTATGTTTTCTTTCTGCATTTCTAAATAAGATGTCATCAGACACTATTGTGGAAAACAATTAACTCCTCAAAGTTGATCCACTAGCTGTAAACTAACCTTTGTAAGATCTCCATACAGTGTGCAAACAGCAGCCCCATTTCCGTGCCTCAAGGCCAAAAGCATCTTCCTTACGTAAGACGCAAGACATGATGTATGCCTTCAGTAACAAAAAACAAACAAACAGCAGTGCATATTTAGGCCAACAGACAGTGATGCAGCAGTATACGATCTAAGAAAGCAGCAATAGTGTCAACAATGATACAGTGATATGATTGTGATAGTGCTAGTGGTGCTAGTACCAATATTTAGGCTTCAGATAGATGCATCTTGTTTACTTCAATGCCAAAGAAAAGCGAAACAAGAAGGAACAGAATGATGGTCCCAATCAAGGAAAAGAGATGTTTCCTGAGTGAAGAATAAAAGAAAATTTTCGAAAATGATAGGCCTGCTCATACACATGTCTTACTTCAATAAATCTTTCTGTTCATCTTGTATACATTCAAATTGTTTCAGTTCGCTAGCATCAATAAATATTGTTATTAATGATCTTACAATTACGATTATGAAATGATATCACTAGAAATCTATGAGGTGCAGCTAAACAAATTCTTATACGGAAAGTTGAAACAGCTACCCGCTAATAGAATCTGTATGGTTTTGGTTTAGTTCCTCTTAGAAGTCACATTTAAAGTGATCCATATATTGCAAATAAACAAAATAATAATAATCAAAAAGTGGCATGCTGGGTTTATGAAAGAAGGAAGGTACATCATATTTTAATTAAAGTTATACCACAACGATTCACTTAATCTACAACATACCTGTCTATTGCATTTAGAGTAAGGTTATTAATTATTCTAAACCCATGATGGAGGGACGCAAGGCTCAGGAAAGATATAGTTCCATCCTCAAACGATTCCTCAATACCCTCCCTTCGCCTCACAAAATCTGTATCAGCAATGGAAGCAGCTACTGTGCCTGGGAATAAAGGTAGGGAAATTCAACCAAACAACAAAAGTGATGAGAGAGATGAGTATTAGATGCTGTGTAGCAAGGTATCAACCCACCTCCACTGAAGTAGGTCTTTTTCAGCAATTTCGCGGCATCTGGTTACCAAATGAACTTAATTGGATTAGCAAAATGAAGGGGTGGAATATTAAACAGACAAGAAATTCTGATTGTACAAAAGATATACTGGAAAAGAACGAACAAGAACTACACCTCAGCTAAACTCAATAGATACACTGAAACTATTGCAAAATGAACTGATGTAGACACCAAACTGGAGAGTTTGCCAACATAGTTTATTTTATAGCGTAGTTGTTCCGTCAATTTTCTAGTATATTATTATATGGGAAGCAAGTGTATCTACGACACATTTTTCAGGTATGCATATCCAGGTATTAGTTAATTCATGTTTCAGTGTCCTTGCATGAGCTGGAGCTTTCACAGATAATGGGAGTCCCAAAACACGATCCCGTAAAGCGTGGAAAAAGAATGAATACGTATCTTACCAAAACTAATGACCCAAAAACAAATAAGGAGAAGTGAAGTGAAAATCCTAGAGACGTTCGTCTAAGGATAAAATTACAGAATAGGGAATTACCAGCAAAGCAGATATATCTAAGAAGAACTAGAGCATGTCAGAGGCAGTTGTTTACCTGTACGAGCAATGAGAGCTCCGAGCCCTGTTGGATAACCAAAAATCTACGCAAGGACAAGTGGTTGTGTTGAATCAGTCCATTGAAACATTCTGAGAGAGAGAGAGAGAGAGAGAGAGAGGTCTGACTACCTTATAGAACGAGATGGCAACAAAGTCAGCTGGAAATGTAGCTAAATCCGGTGGTTGTGTGGAACATCCCTTTGCAGCATCAATTAAGACCATCCACCGACCACTGAAACACACATTTAACAATATATATATATATATATATATATATTGGAGGGATAAATAAATAAGCAAACGAGCCACATAATGCCAAGAAAATCTACACCCAACAGTGCAACCTTGACATAAGGTATATACAAAATAGACTTCCATAGATCAAGAAGAATCTGAGCTGCTCCCATGCAAAAATAGGGAAATTATGGACACTTAAGACATTACTCCACGCTTTCTCTGAGAAACGATTTTGTTTCCAAACTATCTAGAGAAAATTGTTAATATCTTAGAAACCTTATTATCCAACACTTATGGATGGGTTTTTTAGAGAGTACGATAAATATTGATGCATGAATAGATGCCTTTCTAGTAGGGCAGTGAAGTCGCTCAATCACAATGACCACGACCAAAGCTCGAAACTCTTCTACATCTTAATTTACCAGGGGAGGAAAAATATAAAGAAAGATAGGATGCATGCATGATAAATCTCTTGAGTTGTAAACCTGGAGTATGGTGAGCCTTCCAATACTCTTTCTGAATCTTCCTTCATGAGCTTCACCAAGTCTAGGCTAAATTTCATACCAGAAAAGTTGCACTCTGAAGGAAAGGCGAAGAGATTGTAAGCACTACCTGCCATCAGCAAAGAATTGTAAAGTTATGGTAGGAGAAGATCCAATTATAATTCCTCGTTAAGTAACAGTCTACCGGTTATGACACCACAAGACTCCACTTAAACAAATTCAAAATTATCAACAGAAATAATCTGGAGGTGCAGCTTTTTGCCCGCTTGTTCGATCATATGATGTACTTCAATTCGATTAACACTAGCAGAATGAAAGCTCATTTTGGAAAAAAAATAGAAGCAGTGAAATTTGAAAACAAAGAACAACTTTTAAGAAAGCCAGCAAAGGTCTATTAGTTGATGGCCTAATAAGAACAAAAAGCATTTGATTGATGAAACATGTGCACAAGAAATGAACAAAGTGCACCTTCCAGAACTTAATGTGCACATACTTCAGTAACTTGATGAACACATACTTCAGTTGTTTATGGGCCTTTTAACAAAGTTTTCATGCAAGGATGTCCATTAAGAACTTAAGACCGAGATTTTAATATTTTAGAATATCAAGAACTTCATCACAAAACAAATACCTTGCCCAGATTCCTGTTACTTTAATATTCAAAAATAATAATGCTAAATTAATATAGTTTCTCAAAAAGACAAAAACAGAAGCTAAATTTAAATATACTAGAATATTGTGGTTAAAATGACACGCCGGATATGGTAAATACTTCCACAATCACCATATCCACCAATTTCCCTCCTCCAGTTACACTAACCCATACGTCTTGTAGAAACAATTTGATGATGGAACATTTTAAGAGGTTAAAATCAAAACTAAATGTAGACTAAATTCTGGGAATATTGTCACACTGCAAATCAACATACCTAAAGAACTTGTCGTAATATTGTCTTCCTGGATTCCGGTTCCACTTCTTCTTTGCGTGGAACGCTGAGATAACTTGAGCGAAGACTGATCACTTCTAGGATGACCATTTCGATTCTCAATCTCTTCCACATCCACAGCCAAAGCGTCAGCTCCTTTAGCAAGAGCATATCTAAAAACTTTGATGGGAAAACATGACTCAATATTCCCAGTAATGGTGATTATTAGTTCACCTTCAGGGTTCCATGAGCAAAAAGGGCAGAAACTAATCGGAGTATAGCACCATACCATAATACCCCCACATTGTTTCCATTATCTAAAACAAAGGCAAAAACAATTGGACCGTTTCTGTACTTGATTCATGAAAAGTACTAACAGGATGACAGTAGGCCTAGATGAGAAAATTTACTGAAAGTTACAGTTGTAAAAGCATATGCCATATAACATATACAAGATGCACGATCAATAGTACAAAGGATACTCTCTAATCCCGAGGACACTGTTGTGATTCTCCATTGTGTACATGAAACAGCTCTCTTTGCTCCATGGAAATGCCTCGCCAACTAGTTTTAGCGCAGCCGTTGCTCCTGAAGTGAATATGCATTTATAGTCTTTAGGAGATGCATTACAATACTCAAGGACCTGAAATCGATTAAAAACAGATAACCATAAGAGCATCTCCAACAGTGGGTCTAATTTTATTTATTCTATGCCACATAGGATTTAAGACCCCCATTTAACAAAAATTCATCTCCAATAGTAGGGTCCTCAAAACTAGAAGTCGTGACATGGCAACCAAAAGGTCTTAAAGAAAGTCTTATTTAGACTTTCTGTTAGACCTCCATGTCATTAATTTAACTAATTTCTCATATATTAATTATGGTTTAAACCAATAGAAAAAAAGAGAAACAATATACTTATTTCATTAATTATATCAACATATAAAATCTAAAGGTTAAGACCTTTTTTGTATCAAAGAGTTTTATTACATAAATCCTCCTAAATGAAAGTTTAAATAAGACCTCCACGTAGGATTTTTAGCACCCACTATTGGAGATGCTCTAAGTAATGCAACTAGGTCAAAATCGAAAGAACTCAAATCCATGGAACTTATTCAATTGTTTGATTTTGTTTTACCTGTTGACGAGCAGACCTAACCAAGTCTGAAGTAGCCGAGCTAGTGTCACTTTGGCTATCTAACACAAAATCAAGGATAAAATTGAATAAAAAATTCTAAAATTGAATGGAAAATTCTCTGAAAAACTGGAAATAAAAGATTCTTCCATTTAAATTTGTTGAGGATACGAGGATTCCCATAAACATTAGTAGTAAAGTTTTTGAGGATTGCTTCCATCTGGGACTCAGAATACAAAGTTGCTCCAGCATGATCCAAATAAACAATTTCTGCAAACAATATTCATAACCAGAAACTAAATCAAACAGTTGCTCAGAAGACCTAATTTGATCGAATCAAAATTAAAAATATATATATGTGAAATGAAAGGAATAATACTGACGTTCCAATCTCTTGAATTCGGAAGACCTAATTTGATCGATGTTCTTGGGAGAATTAGGGTATCCGTAATGCTCCCCAAACTCCTTGAGAAAACGTTCTTTGTCGTCGTCCATTTTGTTTTCGATCAAAAATGATGTTTTTCTTTCTCTCACTCTTCAAGGCGTGCGGTGTGGTGTGGCGCTGCAGTAGAGCAGTGGTTAGCAAAAGTGATGATACTCTCTCTAGAGAAAGAAAAGATATTGTATATTAATATTACTATCCTCTTTAAGAGCATCCACAATCTTCGTGTTATAATGGTTCTATAGTCAAATTTAAGATCCAAAAGCTAAAAAACCAACCATCTATATTCAAATATAGGATAGCATTTCTAGGGTTTCGTCTCAAATTTGACCCCCCAGATAGCATTTGATGGAGCGCAGTGTATAAAGCGTTCTACTGTGAACGTAGTTGAATGGTACGTCTAACGTTAAACGCAACGAGATAATGCGTCTAATGTCCAAACGCATTGTGATAAAGCGTCATACTAAGGCGTACTTCAGTGATGCGTCTTACGAAACGCAGTATAAGAATGCGCCCATCATGAAGCGCGTGGTGAGGATGCGCCCTAATCAGGCGCACTCTGTCTGGCCGCCTGATGTGCAGCGCAGTATTCAGCTGCGTTTCATGGGATTCAATCAATAAGTAGCTAATACCATCACAACCGATTTTGGGAAATCTGCTTTATCTGCAAAACAAAGACAAATAACATAAACCCAAAGTTGGGTCAGTTTAACTAACCCCCGTAGCACTCAAAAGTTGAAAAAAATCAGTATTAAAAAAATCTCCTCATGATCATAGGGTTTTGAGAATGGGTTTGTTGGCAGAAGATGAAGAAACATTGAGTTTTCATGGCGGGTATTGTGTTTACCAAGATGGGTTTTAAGAGATTTGTACTAAAATGGTGAAATTTTTTATAAAACAGAAAACAAATGAAAAAAAAATACATTTTGTATTGGTGCGTCCCATAAGGGGCGCACTATTGAGAGCCGTCTCATCTAGGTGCATCATAATTGTTCGTTCCTTGAAACGCAATATTCAAACGCGCCTGACAGTGGGGCGCATGGTGATGAGCCGTCCCAAGTGAAACGCATTTTCGTTCTCCGCCTGGTGTGAAACGCATTATCAGAGTGCGCCCATTGTGACACGTAGTGTCCACTTGCGCCTATTGGTGAAACGCATTATTCGCCTTCGTCACTCGTTGGGCGCATCAAACACTTGCACCCGGCTATATTATAGCATCCGCCCACCACATTTCTTTTCCAAAATCTCATTTATAAATGCCAAATATAGGATAGGATTTGGCATTTGACACGCTCAACATTGTGGATGCTCAAAGGCCGTCAAAAAAAAAATTAAAGATTAGTTAATGGAGTATTATTGTTGCTACTTGCTAGGCTCCACAGTCCATACCAACTTCCAAACAATTGAGATGCTTTAGTTTTTACATTAAAAAATAATAAAATGCATAATATAGATTAAAAAACCAAAATCGCCATATTTTTGATACAAAAAAAACAACCATATCTTTTTTGATACAAAAACTCCATATTATACAAAAGTGATACAAAAACTCTAAATAATGTAAATTTGGTCTTTTTGTTATACTACAACTACCCTTTCCATATAATATCTTTCTTTTTTTTATAACAGGAAATCTATTAATCAACTTAAGCAATTACATGGATACTGTCTTTGGCCAATGCCTCATTAACAACCGAAGGGAAATCAGAATAACAAACTAGACTACACTTAGACTCTCTGACATACTTACAGACGACATCTGCAACTTGATTGTCGTTTCGACTAACATAAAAGAACTGACATAAATCATAACTCCTACTTAGGGACTTAATTTCCTTCACTATATTCCTGTTATCCCACTGAACCTCCTAAGAACTGCCAATGATAGACTGTATAACAAGCTTTGCATCAGCTTCAATATGAATTCTCTGCAATTTCTTTTCCTTAGCCCATAACAGCGCATCCCGTACAACCTGACATTCACCTTCCTCTGGGCTTACTGCTGCATCTCGATATCTGCCACAGAATCCTTGACATTGACCTGCAAAATTGCGTATAACGCAAGTCGTACCCAACTGATTAGTTAAAGGATCAAAAGATGCATTAAGATTAAGTTTAAGAATATTAGGTGGGGAATTTGATCTTTTGCATTACTCTACTTGTATCCGAATTGCTTACTTAAATAAAAAGACCTTCCTTTCAGAAAAAAAGAAAGAAAGAATGATTACTAGAACATGAAAACCAAGGAGTCTATTGGTTATTACTCTTACTTTTGTGATTTTATTATGTTGAAATTAAAATATATACTAAAATCACACGAACATACACGTTGTTCCTGTTTAAATTTTTTTTTTCTGTTTTAGGAAAAAAGGTTAAAATTTTTTTCAAAAAAAAGGCATTATGAATGATATGGTGGATTTGGATCACAACTTACAGGGTGGTAGTCAAATGGGAATTATATAGATTTTCAGTGACTT
>JAJJMA010088510.1:0-16741 GCA_023529015.1 Papaver nudicaule
TCATCTCATCGTTCAACTTCACGCTTCAGAAAAGTTCGACAAGTCTCCCGTCATCTTCACCAGGAGGTGATGGACTTGGAAAACAGATCCATCTATCTGAGGATGCGATGCATTCAACTGAAAAATCCTCAAGAAAGCAACTTGAATCTGAACAACTGAAGGCTTCTTCAAATAAGAAACAGTCTGCTACAAATGGGAAAGGCCCTTCCACTAAGAAACCTTCTGCTCCACCTAAGAAAGGCCCTCCTAGTCAAGATCTTGTGACCGTTAGCCCCAAGTCCGTACTATCTAAACAGAAGTCTCAAATTCCTCCATATACTCGGGAATCTAACAGTTCAGCAACTAGACAAGGCGATAAAAGATTAGGAAAAGTAATATACATTATCTTATTCCAGGCATTTAAATTTATATTTTGTTTTGTGTACGTGTTCTCTTTATGATGTTCGTATGCCATGTAGTTATGCAGGGCATAGAATGTGAACTTTAGTCTAGCTATAGGGAAAACATCGTTGCTAGAGGTACAACTTTTCTGTGTGATGACAAAAAGGTGATAGTGCATGGAGTAGAAGTGAAGATCGCTTGCTTCAGAGTCCAGGTTAATGAAGTACTGAATGAAAATCTCCCAGTTCCGATACCTGCTCAGAGATTAAACGTTAGGTGAGGCTGAGGGTAGTTTCATCCCTTGGCCCAAAGCTGAAACCGCATTTCTTCAGAAACCTCAGGTTAGTTGCTTTGCTTGGCTTCTTTGTTCCATCAAATAATTTTCTACATCAATCTGCCTCATCCAGCTTGTACTCAGAAGTATGTTAGACATAGATATGTTGAATCAAACCCACAGTAGCTTAGGTAACTAATATATACTGTCAACCCTATAAATCTCGAACGCTTACAAATGATTTTAGTTGTGTCCTCGTAGGACCAGTGTACGTGAATCCTGAATATTACTGATCAGGCGACTCTACAAAAATTGCGTTAACCAAATTTTCTGCAACAGATTGAAAATTCTAAAGAAGCAAATTCAGCTACTCGAATGGAATCTCAAAGTGTACAGGGTGTAAAATGCAACATCTTCTTAGACACTAGGGAAACGTTCTCGCCAGAGGAAAAGCTTACTGGTTTGAGGGGAAACGGAAACTGAATGGATCACAGTCACCGGTTAGTTGCTACAAGATCTTCGTGTCGGAAATAGTAAATGGAAAACACTGTTTAGCCATTCCACACAGGGATATTAAGACTCTAGATGATGGTCGCGGAAAGTATATTCTTTGGCCCCAAAGCTGCACCCAGCTTTTATCTCTTGAGGTTAGTTGTAATGCGTTATGTGTTCTTTGTTCGCTGAATGTTTCTTTACATGAATCAGAGACACAAATGCTAGTGTGAATTAGAGTACCTAATAAGTAGAGATATGTGGAACCTGTTTGATATAGTTGTACAACCATTTTTCCTGTTTATTCAGATGGCCAGCCAATCCACATTGGATTTGGGAATACATATTACAAGAATCCTAACCATAACCTAAAAAAAATGCAGCAGGTACCTAAACGAAATGATGTGCTGCAGAAAGAGAGTCAAAAAGCTGATCAACTTGAGAATGGTTTTCATAGTACAAAATCCCAATCTGGGCCACCAGAGAAGACTAAAAAAAAGGTACACAATTCATTCTAACTTACTGTTACATTGTTGGAGAATTACTTTTCCTGCTTCTTCTCATGACCAATGAGTCCATGTCGGGTTCGAATATATGCTACATTGATCCTAAGCATTACCCTCTTGCTGCAGGTTACAGAAACTGGTGTGCTGCAAAAAGATAGCCAGGAAGCAGGAGATCGACTAGCTGGAACCGGTTCTCGGGGTACAATATCTCGATCTGGGCAACCAAAGCAAGCAGTCAAAGTAGTTGGAGTACCAAGGGTTTCCGAGATTTCGCCAACTCAACAGAAATTGGTATTTGTTATTTTACAGGCATTGATTGAATATATACATATTTTTTTATTATAATGTTCATATGCCATATATTTCTGCAGGGTAAAGAGTGCAGAATTTATGGAGATTCTAATGGGAACCCCGTTGCTAGAGGTAGAGCCTTTAAATCACCAGGAAAACATCATTTAATTGAAACAGGTGCAGATGTTGACTGCTTTGCGGTCGAGATCGATGAAGTATTCGATGGAAACTACAGTTTATCTGTACAAGCTGAAAATTTTGTGAAATTAAAAGGTGCTGAGGGCTCAGTCATTCCTTGGCCAAAGTCTTTGACTTTTGGTGTTAAGGTTGGTTGCTTAGCTTGTTGCTTTACTCTTGAAAACATTTATTTAATAGATAGTCAATCTACGTTCATGCTGATAAGGATATGAGTGCCTTATGCACAAAAATAAAGATGAACCAAGAATGATTGTGAAAATTACAGAACTCAAGATATGAGGTTACCTAATTGATTATGACTCAGTTAAGCTGTGTGCAGCCTTCATTACAATTTGGTACAGTTACATTATTGGAAAATAATTTTATCCTTGTCTTCGCATGACCAACGAATTCACGTTGGATATGCATGAATCCTGAATATTACTCTCTTGCTGCAGGAAACTCCAGAGTCTTCTCCAAAAAATCCAAAAGAGCACGGAGTACCTGTTAAACATACTGACAAGCTTATTTTTGTGGAGCTAAAAGAAGATGACCAAAGAAAAGTGGATCTACCAAAAGACCATGAGATACAACAATCAGCAGCCAAACAGCATGTTGAGAGTCAACGAGAAACACAAGTACATACTGTGACTGCAAAGGAAAAAATCCCAAAGGGGACCAGCAAGAGGGCCATGACAGAATATTAAGTTCCAGATGGTAGCCAGAGGTGTACCAGGAACCAAGGCAAGAGGCATCAACAAAATTGTAGTTCACTGGATGTGGAGAACCCAGCATCTAAAGAACAGAAGAAAATACGAGAAACGCAATAATGTTTTAGATAGATGGTCTGCCATGTTTCTGGAGCAAACTTTGATAGCAAAGTCCAAACATTTTATCTTGCAAGCTTTTATTAGAACATAGTTTATACATTTTCTTTTTTCATATCATCACAGCAATAAAAATGATTGTGTTCTAATTTACATTTGTGTAAATGACCCGTACGGGTCCGTTCGGGTTCGGGTTCGGGTTAAGAGATCAAGTCTCTTACCCAAGCCGGCACCCGGAAAAATGGGCATATAAATGAACGGCCATTAGATGCATCTTAACGGCCATAAATTCATCAAATTGAACGGCCTTAAATGCATCTAAATTGACGGTCGGAAATCCATCTAAATTGATGGTCAAAAATCCATCGAATAAGATAAAAACGGTAATAATTGAACGGCTGAGGTTCCATCCCACTAATACAATTGAACGGTTCCTAGTAGAACACGTGGACGGCTGGGAACACATCCTGTTTGACGGCTGAGAATCCATCATTTACCCTCAAAATTCGCCCGAGATGAACGGTACCCACAGCTACACGTGGATGGTGGTAGATCAAATATTAACGGTATCCATGACTACACGTGGATGGTGTAAGATCAAATATTAACGGTATCCCTGGTTACACGTGGATGGTGGATGATCAAATATGAAGGGTGAGAGATGCACCAGAGATTGCACTCTTTCGCGTGGCTAAATAAACACTTTGCGTGTCTTAAGTGCAGTAATAGGCCACATGAGAAGCAATTTCACGAGGCTAAAGGGAAGCAACAACCACAAGAGAAGCAAGTTCACGAGTCTAAAGGGTAACAACAGCCACATGAGAAGCAAGTTAACGAGTCTAAAGGGTAGCAACAGCAACATGACTTCGAACAACACTTGGGAAAAGCTTCGGCACCATGGCGGCTTTGTCACGCGAATTATAGCCGAAGGCCACACGAAATTTCGCGTTGCGGAAAAGGTAGTCTAAAAACACGCGATTTCTTGTCACTCGACGAGCATTTGTGATTGGCGTGACCTAAACCATACGGCAACGCCAATCTGGCGTGGCATCAGACCAGATTTGTACTAGTGTGCAACTTGCTGACCAGTTGCCTTTTTCTTGTGTCTACAATCAAATTCAATATGCCCAATAGTCTTACAGTACTTGCAGAACTATGGTAATTTATGAATGAATACTTTCTGATTAAAACCACCATACTTATCCTCAACTCTTACTTCAAAAGGAATTGGTAAAGCTAGATCAATTTCAATTAATACACTAGCATAATAACCTGCCATCTTCTTCAAAGTAGTATCATCAACCTTAACTGGTCTCCCAATTTTTCTAGCTATAGCTAGAATAATTTTCTCCTTCCAATATTCAATTGGAAGACCAGGAAAATGAGTCCAGACAAAAGTAGTAGTTCCTTTCTGTTTTGAGGGATTAAATTTAGCATCCCATTCTCTCAAACTTAATGTCTGATTATCAACTTTCCAATAACCCTCCCATATATATTTACGATCATTTTCATTATCTAACTGAATAATGAAAAAACCCTTACCCAAAGGAATGAAAGAAACTGAACCTTGAAGCTTCCATTGTTGTTTCAAAGAAATTTCAGCATCTTCAATCTTCAATTTGACGAAGTCAAGTCTTCCTATCAAGGTAAACTTCCATTCATCTATGCTTTCATCTATTACATCATCATCAATTCGAATACATCAAGGATTAACCAACTTCGCATCTGAATTTCCTTCACCTGAATTTGTTTTTGAAACCCTAACTTTTTCCATTTTCAAAATACCGACCTAATTCCGACAGAACAAAAGTAAATTCCGACAAACAAAACCATCAGTTATCTTTTGTTGACTTCATCTAGAACCTCAACACCCTTATCTTCTCTATCTTCTTCAATAACCTCTTCTAAGCCATCATCCATGTTACACCAATCCTTTGCAATACGCACCTTCATTGGCTTACCAGCTACTGACCACGGGCCATCATAGAAATTACTTATCAATTGGAAGATGATCTCCATTGAAGCTTGTGAAAACCCTAGTTGTATTATGCAAAATAAGTTGCTCAAAACTAGCAATACATATATAGTCTATATATGGTTATGAAACAGTTTAACATCTTCACGTAACTCTGGCCAGTAAAAAACTCGACCTAAGTTATAAATCCAAGATTAATTCGATTATTCAGCCAAAGTTGTAAAATCCAAGCTTTACTCGGAAAATATCACGCCAAATATCTAGCCAGAATTTTTCCTAAAATTAGGGAGGACTTGAGTCCCCACAAGACACACTGTGGCTCCGCCACTGGTTAATAGTCATTCGTTGATGACTCTTTTTTCTAGACTATATAAGCTCAGTAGGAAGAACGATGCAACCATTCGGGAGAATCTGGAAATAAATTCTGGTAACAGTTGGAATCTGTCAGTTGGTAGGGCTTTGAATGGTGTGAAATTCAAGAAGTTGCTCATTTACTAAACTTTATTCCTGGTATAAATATTGATTGTGGTTATGACCAAAGAACTAGGCAGCTTAGTAATCATATTATTTTTCCAGGATCAGGTTGCTATAAAGCTTTGAAGAATGAAGGCTTGTTGTTCTTTACGCATAAGAGTTTATGGAACCCGAAAATCCCTCAAAAGGTAATAAAAAAAATAAAAAAATGTGTGGAATTTATGCTATGAAGCAGTTGCAACCTGTCAGAGCATTGCTCGGTTGAACCCACTGATGTTGCTATCTCAAGTCAGTTGTCAAGTTTATGAGACAAAAACACAATCCTTGATAAGTTTACTCTACAACCTCGGGCTAGGATAGTTCTAGGTAATCGAGACGAAGACTGATGAAGACGAGGACCAGAGCTTACTACCTGATAAATCATAACGTCCTCGCTAAAGGTTAGAAAGGTTTTTCCTTTCCGTATCGTATTTACCATTTCTATCATTCCAATAGTCTATGATGTTGTTTATATGATCCGAAGGTATTCTATGATTTTCGCCTTTGCATTTGTCACACTTGTGATAATATGTATCGGTAGAGTATGTTGAGTTGTTTCTTGAAATGACCCCAACGGTGAACGCGTTCATGAACGCGTACATGCGTTGCTTTTGGCATTTCAGAGAACGAGCTAAGTCTGTATGAACGCGTTCATGAACGCATACATACAAGTTCAAGAATTCTCCCGAACTCTATTGACTGCTCTATGAACGCGTACATATAAGCCATGCGAAAACTTCCAACTCATCTTGAAGTTTTCGATCTAGGCATGATTAGTTCTCGGACTTGTCATTAGTTGGCCCATGGAATTCAACAACTTAATCCAAGCGATGTTCAAACTAAGTATTTCGACCAGAAGTCGCAAAGCGATGTCCAAACAAGCATTGGACCAGAAGTCGCGAACCTTCAAACAAGGTTGAGTCTTCTTTAACATTTGGCTTAGTCCAAAGTTAATAGAAGATTAGGAATGGGTAATCAAGTTATGGACCTTCTTAGTTCCGGAACTTACTTGAGCCCTACTCAAGGTTGCTTAAACTTTAAGCAAAGCCTCATTGGCGATCACTATAAATAGATGACCTTCTGCAAGATACAATCTCAATCCTCTACACATCTGTGTATCCTTGCATAAAGGTTGGTCGTCATCTCGAAGTCCTTTTGGACTACGACTATTGAAAGACTTCACTTGAGGATCGTGAAGCACAGGTCGGAAGTAAAATTCCATCATGTATCTTGGGTCGATTGAATTCTTTCAATCTTATCACGACCAAGATTTGATAGAAACTTCGTAAGGTAGATCTTGTATCGCAAACCCTAGAAGTTCCCAACGCAAATTCACGAACTAGGTTTCATACTAAGTTCGTCTTGCGTTTGGAGGTAAAGTTGTTTAGGCTAGATCAATAAGCCCTATTCAACATATTGATTTCCATTAACCTTGACTTTAAGTCTAAAGGAAATCACAATCGTATTCTTGTTTGATTACTTGGATACTTTTAGGCGTCCTGATAGAGGCAGGGTAGCGCTAGTCTTCAAAAGGGAAGTGGAGCAACTCCTAGGCCTGTAAAGGACGTCAGCTAGGGGAATCAAGTACGTAGGCTACTGCGGGAGCTAAGAGACGTAGGAACACATTGGTAGCTGAATTGCTTGTAGGGTGAATTCAGTCTCGATACAGTCCAGTCCGAAGTCTGAGAGTAGGCTAGCGTCTGTATACCGTTCATACTGACGGTGTTCACATCTGGACGAGGTCCCGGTGTTTTTCTGCTAGGTTTGCAGTTTCCTCGTTAACAAAATTCTGGTGTCTTGCATTACTTTTCCCTTTCGCATTATATTGTCTCTGATCTATATAATAGAAGTAATTGCAAGTTTGTTGATTCATAACCTTTGAGTGAATCCATCTCTATTGAGATCTACGAGAACTACGTTCTTGTTAGGGTTCGGTTCTCTGAACTATACTCAGGTTGTTGTTTGAATATTGATTTGTGAGATCGTTCAAACAACCATAATCAACTTGGTACATGAAAACAAAAAGTTGGTGGTATATCTCGGTATCCCCGCTTTTTCAGTTGGTATCAGAGCCGGCAAACACCTTGTAAATGACATAACTGTCCGTGTTTGATGCTTTTTTCGTGAATCATGTCTTGTCCCGGTACACCAGACAAAAACACTGATAAGTCAATCATAGATATTGGGTCTTCTTGTTTTTGTGATGAAGCATTAAAACCATATCTACAGTCCTTACCTTTTAACCTCTCTGATGATTCAGATTCAGAAGCTGAAAGAGAAGCTGAAAAGGAAATCTCTGGACTCATTAATCACATGAATTTTCAAACTTCTGAGATTACTCGTCCAAAGCACAAGGTTAATCGACTTGTCAATCATATATCCATGATAACCTCTGATTCCTGTTCAAAAATTACTCCCAGTGAGGAATCAAGGAATGAATCGATCTCAGTCATGGTGTGTGAAAAAATAACGGAATTGAAAGGAGAGATTGGACTCCTAAAAGATGAAATACACAAATCCTTTGTGTTTCAAACAATTCCTGCATCTATTGGCAATATTGTAACTATTCCTGTGCAAAAAGCCAAGAACGTTGAGACATCTGTCACCAACGTAAAAAACACCAAAGATGCATCTATGATCTGTCAAATTTGCAAAACGAATAAAAATATTCGGACAAGATCAAGAAAGCACTTTGAGAATAAAGGAATAGTTGATCTCGAACAAAAGATATATCAAATTCTCAAAGAAATCGGTGACATCAAAAAGGCCAATCAACCCAATCATTGGTCACGACCTAAACAAGTTAAAGAACATATTGAGTCTAAGAATTCTTTTCGACGTTCTCAAAGTTCTGGAAGTCACCGTTTCAACAAATCTGTTGAAAAAAACACAACATTGGGTACCTAAGAGGAAGATACATTCTGTCAACAATCAAGATAAGGGAATATAAGTTTTGCAAGATGATGCTTTGAGTAAACTGGTTACTCAATTTCAAGACATCCTTGACAAAAGAAAGCAAGGTTCTTCAAAGCTGAAAGATCTCATAAACATACGTCAAAAGGAGCAGAAACTCTCAGGTAACTCCTCAACCGTTGAATCTTACTTTGATGATAGCAACTTTTATGACAAATTCTCAAAAGGAAGAGAGACAAGATTGATGACACAAGACGAGTGGGAAAACACTCGCCATAACACCTAAAAAGTGTTATGAGTTGCCACTCTTATCTATGTACTGTCTAAATAAGAGTGATGTAATTGTTCATATGAACAATAAGAGGACAGTACACCTCAAGGTTTAATTTTTCTTATCTCACTATTGTGCTATTATGTCTTTTTAATAAATAAAAGTGGGATCCTAGTATTCAAAGCAATAAACCTTGTACGAAATTTCTTGAAAACTAATAATAAGACACAAAACTGTTGAGCCATGCTCCAAAAAATTACTCTGAGTCACATATTGATGACAATCAGAGGCTGTCTTATAGCACATCTTGAACGTGCTTTCACATCCAATGAGAGTCCAAAATCTAATGACAATATGTGCTTAACGCCAAGGCCTAGACGCCAAAAACATGAAAAGACCTCGAATAGCAGGCACAGAGCTGATGATCATATAAGTCGTAAGGGCCCTACGAGCTATATGACGCAGTCCTATACCCACAAGACACCCCGTTAGCGGTGGGTACTTTGCATCTAAGTTACATAAGCTAATGAGGAATTTGAACCCACTACCACACGACCATGAGGACCTCTTTTTCTGAGGCGTCGAGGGGACGATAAATGGGATTAACATCCACCTCTAAAGGTGGATGGAACCCCGAGGCAGCTGATTCGCTCGTATTCATGGGAATAGCAGGCCAATCACGCAGCCGAGGGACCTCCTCTAAAAAACAAACACTTAGCCTCGAGGAGGGGCTATCGAGAAACATAGGGGTCGAACTCTAGGCCGCGATAGGAGAATAGTACCATGTCTAAGCTCCAGCCTTGACCGGCACTCCCCCATTGTGTTACTTTATTATCAAGGAACAATCATAGCAGCTACCCACCATAAGTTCCTCAATGTACTTGGTCTAAATGGATCATCAGAATACCACCATATTCTCTTGGAGAATACTTGGTATCCTCGATATCCACCCAACATACCGAGGCAAAACGGGTACCTATGACCTCGATAGCCTATATTTGCTTTAAAACAGGCAAGTAACTAAAAGCCTTTGGGAAGGGTGATCCATAAGCCCCCACTAGATTGGTTTACTATCTCTTACATTGAAGTAAGCCCTGGAATTGCACCTCGAGTAACCTTAGGAGCTTAGAGCATTGCAAAAGCATCTTCGTGCTTGATTACGAAGTTGCCAGCAAATATATACAAAATAAAAATGAAGAAACTCCAATCAAGCAAAAAGGCTTCTTCATAAACATAGTCAGCACAGCATACAAGCACAAAAATATGGGAGATGCCAAGTACAAAAAATTCTTATATCAGAAAACAAAAAGGAAAAACAAAAGACTCGCTGCTACAACACGGGAGAAACTTCACTAGATAACACAACGTGACGAGGGGAGGGATCTCCAAAAACTTTCATGTCATCCCAAAGCTCTCTCTCAGCCTCCAAGTCCTCTTCATAAGTTCGAAAGCCGGAGTGATCTTGTCTTGAAGGAGTGATCTCCCTCACGGGCTCAGACTCACTTTCGCTCTCTTCACTATACGCGGCCGTGGATTCTTGAAACAAATAGTTGTTCCCTTTATCGAAGTTAACACCCATACCATCACCAGTGCTCGGCACTTGGGCGTCACCAAGAACCTGTGTGGCATCATTAGCAGGGTTGCCAGTCTCAACTGAAACATCACCCTCGGGATCATCTTTCGGATCATCCTTAGGATCGTCTTCGAATCACCCTCGGAATCACCCTTCGGATTATCCTTGGAGTCATCCCCGCCACCTCCAGAATGGTTAACGTCAGAGTCACCGTCGCCATCATCTTCCTCATTGCCAGAACCTTGGTCATCAGGAATTTTCCCAAGCAGCCCTCTCCTTCGTGCTTCGTCCCTAGCCAACCTTACAAATACTTCCTGAGGAAGAAAATACTCGTCACCCGGGAGTACTGCGTCAGCATCGTTTGCACCAACGGCCCCATAGGTAGGAGGCTCAATACCAATATTCCTAAAAAGTGACCGACCATGTCTTCGACAAGCCATGCTCGTAGCCAGGGAGGTAGTTAAGGCAGATCGAGTAACAGTTCCTCAACAGCCTGCCCATGTCTTAGCTGATGGTTGACGAGGGCAAAACCAGTAACCATATTCCTAGATCTTCTTGGCACTTCAGACGGAAATTTCGTTCGGCAGACACCTGCTCAACACTCCTCTCTACATCCTCTGAACGACGCTTACGTTCGAGCTCCAACTCTTGGGAAAGTCTGCCTATGTCGACAGTCCGACGTTGACGTTCCTCGGTCAACTCCTTCGATAATTGCAGTGCTCTGCTCTCGAACTCCAACTTTCGATCCGCTTCAAGCACCAACTGATATACAGCCTCGTCCCTTGCCGATTCAGCGTCTGCAACTTTCTTCTGTAAGTTGGCCTCGATGCCTGCCAAACCACAAAAACACAAATAAGGTGGAGATACTCAACCACACCTTGGAAACACAGTAAGAACATCAGAAAAGTTAACCAGGGTTAGTACCCTACTTTCTTTAACAACCATGTACTCGGTAACCTCATGTTGATTGGTAAAACGAGGTTGGGTAGCTCTTTTCCTAATATCTTCAGAAAAAAACGCTCCTAGTGTAGCAAGTTCTAACCGATATTCGTCGACCATTCGAAAAAGGTGGTCTTTCGAAGTTCTTGCCTTGGCAAGCTCCATACTCATATCATTACAACCTTTCTTCAAGCCATCATTCTCCGAAGATAGCTTCTTGTTGACATTTTTCACAGCCGCCATTTGAACCCTCAAATTTTTCATGTCTTGTTCTAGGTTCTCAATCACAATCCTGCCAGAGGCACTGATTGTCTTTTCCTTACGAGCAGCATCTCGCTCTCGTGTTAGGCGACCTACATCCAGCTGATAAAAATGATTTTCTCGGGCAATAATCTCATTCTTATTCTTCTCCTCCTCAAGTAAACGCTTGGTCTTCATCCTTTTCCTTTTTTCATCGGCAAGAAGATTCTCAGCCTCGTGCCTTTTCCTCTTATAGTAATCCTGATCATCCCAGGCCTTATTCCTCTCTTTTACAAGCTTATCGATTTCTCCTCGATGACTCCCATCGCCAGAGGTGCTATGCGAAGGCTTGCGACTCTCTTGAGAGTTGCTTAGAGCTAGCTTAGCTTCGTGGAGTTTCTTCTCCCCTTCTTTTAACTCGTTTTTTTTTTTTAGAAAGCAGCAAACTTTTCTCAGCATAAAATTACAAGATACAGCGCAAACATAAGATAACAAATACATACCTATCAAATTCTTCCTCTCACGTTCACTACGAACCTTCTCTGCAGCAAGCTCTTCTTGCATTTGGAGAAATTTCCTCTCATGATACTCAGCCTCGCCATATTGATCAAAGGCATAGGCCAAGAGACCAGACTCATGATAATTACCCTATGAATAATACCAAAAGACGCCAATAATTAGCCAAACTCCAAAAATACGACTGCCTAGGCCTCAAGTGAAAAGCAGCTTACCATTAGAAGCATAGCTAGGTTCTCCTCATACGAAAAAGGTGGATGGAGAAGATCATACTCCATCCTGAGATGATCACCTCCAAAAACAGCGCCAAATTTTTTGCAAAACTCAGGATCCAAAGGACAGCCCAGGGGATCAGAGGCATGAGCATCAAAGCGAGACGAAATTTCTTTGGAAAAGTCACTAGGATTGTGATTCTCAAAAAGCACCTCTTTAAATCTCTTCGCAGTGTATGGTTGAACATGTTTGCCAGCAAAGCTAGGAGCAGGTGGAAACTTTGAACTGCGAGGATAACTGATAACTAAATTCTTCGAAGGATCCATACTAACAGACGAGCCATCCCTTCGGGGAAGGAGGAGATCGACCACAGGAATAATCTTCTTCAAAGACAAGACAATAGGTTCAGCCGAGGCAGTGGTCGCGGCAGAAGAAGCAACCATGGCCGAGGAAGTGGTCGTGGCAGCAGAAGCAACCATGGCCGAGGCAGTGGTCGCGGCAGAAGAAGCAATCATCGCCGAGGCAGAGGCAGGCACACTCGGCATAGCAACATTCGGCTTGCCAACGACAACCTCCTCGATAGTTTATCGGTAGGTGGCATATCAGCAGCCTTCGGCGAGAACAGTTCGACAGGAGCAGTCATTTTCATCTTCTTCTTTGAAGGATTCGTGGATACCTTGCTTTGATGCGGTAAACTTACTTTGGAGGATTTTCTAAACACGAACTTCTTGCGAGGCCTAGCAACCTCGGTCTTCTCCTCGAACTCAAAGCCCACCAATTCGTTCTTCACACTCAAGTCAACCACAGATACATCATTTCCCTGCAAATGAGGATCCGTCTTTCTCAGGAAACAAATAGAGGCAAGTATTCATACTCCAGAAAATAAAAAACACATCTCAAAAAGGTATTTGTTACCTGTTCCATAGTCTCCTCATCTGCTCGGGAACGCTTTAAGCTACTTGAAGCGCCAGCAGAAACACCTTTGCCCTTCCTTAAAACCTGGCGAGTCGAGAACTCATGTCCTACTTCGAACTCTGTCCGAGGAATGAAGCGACCTGCATCTTTCCAGCCTCGGAGTATGGGACCCTCCAGAAGCACAGGCTCCGAATACCAGTCTTCATCCATGGAATAATCTAAAGACCCTGGAACAATATTCACACCCCCCCTTCACAGTCCGAAAGCTGACTCCCCAAGGGGCAAATTCGTTGTCCAGCGTTAAGAATGGGTCATAATGGTGAAAGAACTTTTCGGCAGTAAAATAAAACTTCGCCGTGGAGCCGGCAGGAGAGTTGTCCTCGGAGCGGAAAACCCATTGGTTGATAAGGTGAATGGAACTACAAGTAAGCTGCATTATCCCCCGAGGACTAGGAAGGGAACAGAGAATTTCGAGAAATAAAGGATTGGAAGGTTGGTAAAAATGAGGAATCAACCCGGCAGAAATTTGATGGAACGTAACCAAGAGCTTCTCCTCGTTGCACCCAAACTCCTCAACTAATTCTGGAGTCAGCCGGCTGCCTGGAGAACCAACAGCCTTTATGTTGAAAGAATCATCTTTAAAACCTAAGTTCTTCATCATCGAGATGAGAACATCAACTTTAGAAGGAAACGACATGAAAAGAAAAACAAAGAGAAGGAAAACAGGACTCGCCGGCACCGGAAGTTGCAGAGGCAAGATTGATCAGGAGCTTAAGAGATGATGAAAAGGGAAAAAGAGTTGTCTTTATGAGATAATAAGAAGATTAAAGCAAGGGGTACCAGAAGAAAACACCAAACAATTGTTAGATCAAAAGATAGAATTTCAAGGGTTTCGGGAAAAAGAACGTCGGAGCTGTGGAAGAGAGTACGAAAAATGCTAAAATTTTTTAGAGGGAGAAACTAAAACTTAAATAGTAGAGGGAAACTGGCGCTACCAGTTGGAAGGTCAAAAGGTAGCTAGAATCTCGGGAACATGCAGAACGTGTCATGAAACGTCACACTTGGCAGCTAGTGGGGTGCATGGCGAGAAGAAGGTGGCGAAGAAGAAATTTCCTTCCCAGACATCTTCGATACCAGGAAAGGAAAGAGGCAAACTGTGGAGGGTAAAACACCCTCGGGACACGTGTCAAGATCATAAGGACCAGGCCCAGCTTAAAGGATGTCGCTGCCACTCCTCGGATAAACCTATAAAGTGACCTCGAACTGGAGTTATAAAAGAAGACTCGGACAGACCATCGAAGGATAGAGAAATAAAGCCATCTTCGGAGTACTCACCGAAGGAACCGCCTTACTCGACAAGCTCTGACACCACCACGATTGAGTAGTTTGTCTTATTAGCTGTAAACCACTACAGACTCGGCCTATATAAGGCGAGCTCAAGATCATTTGTAAGGGTTGGATTTTTGGTATAACCTAAGTCGTGAGAGTGAGATTAGGTTAGTTTCTCCTCAAGCTTCTAAGGATCATATCCATGTATTAGTTAGCATGAAAGTCAATCAATAGTTTATGCTCTAATTTTACATATGTTCTTATACTGTTTATCTTCGGCATAGTTCTTACCTTCCTCGTATTCATATGAACGAATACTGTATAGCATGATTATAGATCTGATGGCTGTTAGGTGTGAAGTATCTATGCAGATTTTACACTCACACATGTGATGTATGCCAAAGGAATAAAGGTGAACATTCTTTCCTTAATGGATTATTATACAACCATTTCATGTTCCTGATCATGCTTGGCAGCATATTACAATGGATTTTATTGAGGGATTGCCTAAGTCTGATAAGCATGATGTCATACTGGTTGTAGTGGATAGATTGACCAAATATGCACATTTCATTGCTTTGGCTCATCCTTTTTCAGCAGCTACTGTGGCTCAAGCTTTCTTACACAACATCCATAAACTTCATGGCCTTCCAGTCTCCATTACATCTGACAGACACAAGATATTTGTCAGCAACTTCTGGCAAGACCTTTTCAAGCTTTTGGGTACTTCTCTCAACTTGAGCTCCGCATATCATCCACAAACTGATGGACAACCTGAAAGAGTTAATAGTTTCCTTGAGACATACTTGAGATGTATGACAAGTCATAAACCAACAGCTTGGCACAAGTGGCTCTCCTTGACAGAATGGTGGTACAGTATAAACCACCACACCAGCTTAAACATGACTCCATTTAAAGCCTTATATGGTTATACTCCTCCTCACATGACATTCCATGTTGAGTTTACTACATCAGTGGCCACTGTTGAAGAGTATTTATTGCAGAGAAGTCAGTTACTTGATCTATTTAAGGAGTCACTACACAAAGCTCAAGACAGGATGAAGCTTTATGCAGATAAAAAGAGAACTGAAAGAGAGTTTCAAGTGGGAGACATGGTATATTTGAAACTGCAGCCTTATAGGCAGACTTCTATTTCTCTAATAAGGGATTTCAAGCTCTCATCCAGGTATTATGGTCCATTTCCAGTCATACAACAGATTGGGGTCGTAGCTTACAAGTTGGAATTGCCTCGTAGCTCGAAGATCCATCCCGTTTTTCATGTTCTCAACTGAAAATTAAGCTAGAAGCCATTGTAACACCACTCCCTACACTTTCCCTAGTGGATCACCATAATCAGGTCATTGTGAAGCCTCACTGCATTTTAGGTGGACGAACAATTTGGAGAAACTGAGCATTTGACAAGCAATTTTGGGTGCAATGGTCCAATTCTAGTGCTACTAACGCTACTTGGGAGGATGAAACTAACTTAAAGGCTCATTTTCCTGATTCCATCCTTGAGGACAAGGATTTGGAGAAGAGGAGGGCAATGTCACATAGCTGATAAGGGCAATCAGGCTGTTAGAGGCACCCGCTTTTAATTATTCAATTACTGTTAATATTGTTAGTTAATAATGATTAGTTGTCTTATTTTAACCGTTGATCGAGTCGTCTGGATGCTTGCACGTGTCCTAGTGTCACACCTCCAAATTAGCGTCAACCAATTTTGGCCTAGGAATGACTCGGCAACACTAATGGTTCAGTAAATCAAGCTTCACCCATCAATGCTCAACCTTACACACTTTCTCAATTCAAGTGCACCCACAATCATCAAAGATTGACAACGGAAGTCTTTCTTCATTTTCTCTCATCCTTTAGTGCATCCCATACTGCACTAAGGCTTTGCCATGCTACCAATTCCACACAATATCAAAACCATTCATGAACACATAATTAGAAGCAACAACTCATTTCATTACTTCAAGGAAGAATACAAAAATCACCCAAAACCGGGCTACAAATGGCCATCACTCCCCAGTGCTGCCAAACTCCCTACAATTGTACGAGTCAAAAATCTGCATAGGTACATGAAGTACCACAGCCATCAGATCTACCCATACATACAGTTATTTAACATGATTCAGTGGAACGAAGTTCACAAGAACAATACCGAAGATATTCAAATGACAATAATTAAAGACTAATGTATGAAGATTTGTATTTCAATGTTGTAACTACATGGATTACAACCCTAAGGAGCCAGAGGAGATACAAACCTAATCCCACTCTTGCCGCTTAGGTTCTACCCAAAAGAATCCAACCCTTACAAAGTTTTCCAAGCTCGCCTTATATAGGCCGAGCTTGGGTGGTTTACAGCTAATAAGACAAGAGACTCAATC